>CAMRHE010000516.1:0-92500 GCA_947044405.1 Leptodactylus fallax
TATACTCGCATGAAATCTTGGCACAGGGCACGAGCTGCTGACTCAGCTGTCTGGTCCTTGGTGGCGGTTACCACCGCAAATTTGGTGAAGTGATCCACCATTACGAGGCAATACTGGTGTCCGCTATTGGATGGGCCAACCATTAGATAGTCTATCATGACGATTTCTAAAGGTTCCTGGGTCACGATGGTTTGCAGGGGAGCTCTCTGTTCTAGTGCCTTATGGATCTCACAAGTTCGACAGCTGCGGCATACTTCTTCGACCATTTGACGAAGACCAGGGCAGTAAATCAGTCGCTGTAACCAACGAAAGGTCTTCTCATGACCAAAATGTCCATTCTTATTATGAGCCTCAACTGCCAACGAGCGAGCCAGTTCACTAGGCACCACAATTTGGTATCGAATGTCGATCTCAGAAGGTAAATAGACCTTTCGGCATAGCACTCCATTTTTCATCTCCAACTTTTCCCACTGACTCAGAACAGATAATATCTCACGTGTCAGTCGTTCTCTTTCCTCTCTACAGGGCTTCTGGCCTTTCTCCAACACACTTGATTATCTGCGCCAGCCCCTCATGGGTCTGTTGTATCTGTGCCCATTCCTGTCGTGAGGGACCAAAGAAAGGAGCCGTTTCAGTCCCCTCCATCTCAAACTGATTAGCGGCGGCCAAGGCCTGTGAAAATCTGCTGAAGTCGGGCACCTCCACATGCTCCAACTCATGATCCACGTCTACTGTGGGGGTCTGGGCGGTTACCCTAGAAAGTCCGTCAGCATTCTGGTTCTCTGTTTTGGACCGATACTTAATGCGGTAATTGAACTTAGACATTCGGGCTATCCACCTCTGCTCTAACGCCCCGAGCTTGGCATTTTCCAGGTGAGCTAGTGGGTTGTTGTCAGTCAGTACTAAAACTTCAGCACCGGTCAAATATTCAGAGAATTTCTCGGTCATGGCCCATACCAGTGCCAACAGCTCCAACTTAAATGAACTATAATTCTCGGGGTTTCTTTCAGAATCTCTCAAAGACCGGCTGCCGTATGCTATGACCCTCTCCTGGCCATCCTGAAGCTGGGAAAGCACTGCTCCAAGACCATACAGGCTTGCATCTGTATACAGCTGGAACGGCAAGTGGTAATCAGCATATGCCAAGATTGGGGCTGTTGTCAGTGCATCCTTCAATGCCTGGAAGGCTTGTTCCTGTTCAGGTCCCCACTTCACGGACCGGTTCTTTGGACCACCGGATGTGCCTCGTAGGAGAGCATTAAGTGGTGCTGCTACCTTGGCGAAATCCTTAATAAACCGTCGATAGTAACAGGCTACTCCAAGGAACGCCCTCACTTCTCGCAGGGTAGTCGGTATTGGCCAATCTTGAACAGCCGCTATCTTGTCTCTTGATGGTCTCACCCCTTCTCCTGATACGCGGTGACCCAAGTAATCAATTTCAGATTGGAACAACCGACATTTACTGGGTTTCAATTTGAGCCCATGTTCCCGCAATCTTCGAAATACTTGCCCCAACTGGTGGAGATGGTCTTCAAAGGTCGCAGAATACACTATAATGTCATCCAAGTAGATGAGAGTGAACTCAAAGTTGAAGTCACCGAGACATTTCTCCATCAACCGCTGAAACGTTCCGGGTGCATTTGTCAACCCGAAGGGCATCTGGTTAAATTCGTATAGTCCCATGGGCAAGATGAATGCCGTCTTCTCCTTGTCTTTTGTGGCCATCGGCACCTGCCAATACCCACTAGCCAGATCTAGTGAGGAGAAGTACCGGGCTCTCCCCAGCGCTGAGAGGGACTCCTCAATCCGTGGCAAGGGGTAGGAATCTCGTACGGTGCAAGCGTTTAACTTCCGATAGTCTACGCAAAATCGGATGGACCCATCTTTCTTTCTTACTAACACCACAGGAGCCGCCCAGGGACTCTGGCTTTCTTGGATGATCCCACCCTGTAGCATCTTAGCTAACAGTTCTTTCACTTCCTGATACAACTGTGGAGGAATTTGTCGGTAGCGCTCTCTAATTGGAGGGGTGTCTCCTGTGGGAATCTCATGGTAGATCCCTGTGGTACATCCAAAATCTTCAGCATACCGTGCAAAGGCGGCTCGGTTCTCCCATAACAGCTCATCTACCTTCTGCACCCTTTCCAGAGAACATGAACTTGCATCCATCTTCATCTGTTCTCGAATTGCACGGCCATTCCATTCAGAGGTGGGTTCCTCATCTTCTCCCATGGACACAATTACGGTCCACTCATCCCTTTCAGTCGGCTTCAGCTGCATTGGAGTTACTTTCCTTACTTCCTCCGGAGTCACATAGATGTTAGCCAGCTGCCTCCCTGGGGTCAGGTCCACACTCTGGTCCTGAGTGTTTACACATCGAAGTGGTACTCTTCCATTGCGAACTATTGCCAAGGAACGGGCCACTAGTGGATCAACACCTCCTTCGGCTGCCTGCAGTGGTTCTACCAACACAGCTATGCCCTCTAGTTTCCGACAGGTGCCTACGGGCATGGACACTATTGTCTCCCGACTGGGTGGCAGTGTAACTTTTGTATGCAAAGGAACTGAAATTCGAGCCAGAGGACGTTGTGCATCCGAACTTTTCTGTAAGCCACATGTCCGGATCAGCCGCTGGAAAGCTGTTTGAGTAGGCCGATGGGTGGTGGTTTCTTTCCAATAACCGTGACCTTTCTTTTCAAAGAGGATCTGATCTAATTCTTTTAACACATTCATCCCCAAAATGACAGGGACCTTTACTTCATGTGACTCCTGTACCACCACAATGCCTTTCCTACCTAGATCTTGGCCACATACCCGGACATTCATCCAGGCCACTCCCACGACTGGAACTGGTAACTGGTTAGCTGCGACCACTCGTACGAATGTATGGGGATCATATTTCACATGTTGCCGGAAGTACCGTTCATAACAGTCTCTACTCAAGGTCGTTACTTGGGAACCCGTGTCTATCATCCCGGTAACCGGAATACCCTCCATTTCCACCTGTATAACAGGACTTGCAGCGATCAGGTCATCATTAGGGCATTCTCCCCACATAGTCTTCTTGTCAGTCTCCCCTACTACACGCCCTACAGCAGCAGGGGACTTCAGTTTAACGGCGGTCTCTCATAAGTTTGTCGCTGCTCTGGACATCTAGCAGCAACGTGGCCCATCCGTCCACACTCCCAGCAGCGTATCTCCCGTCGTTCTGGCCATCTGTTTGGGCCCCTTCGGTAAGCCCCTTCGATTTCTCCTGAGCACTGCACTAAATGATTTGGACCCCTTCGGTGGGTCCTATCCTCATCCCTCCAGCGGGGTGGTGGGTGATTCTGATTTTCTGGGTATGGACGGCTCACCCTTTCACCTCCAGTTTTCTGGAAGTCTGCAATTTTCATAGAATGTTCATCACAACGGGTGTGCAAGTGTTCCATTTGTTCTTGCAGTTTCTGCATTACTGTGAGAATTTCTTTAACCGTCCCTTTTTCTACTGTCTCTGAGCCAGAACTAGCCCCCTGTGACAAAGTAACTCCAACTGCGGTCTGCGGCCTCGGGACCATACTATTGGCACGGGAGATGGCCTCTACCTGTACATCATGGAATTTAGCATCAGTCTCTCGTCGTATAAAATCCTGCATAGTCACAGTTAAACTGCCGTCACGTATCCCCAGGACAAACTGGTCACGGAGAGTCCGATCAGGGTTACAGAAGGCTGGCGAGCCCCCTCTTTCCTTCCTTTGAATATCTCGGAGCAGTTCTTGTAGGGCATTTGCATATTGGGGAAGGCTTTCATTCTCCTGTTGTACCCTCTGGAAGAACCGAGCCTGCAGAGACCCCAGCAATGCAGTTTCTCCATAGATGGTTTCTAGAATCTGGGCTACTTGCTCAAATGTCTGCCTTTGTTCAAATGGCCTCAGTATCACCGTGGTCTTAGCATCCCCTTGTAATGTCAATATTGCTAGCTCTACTAGTACTTCTGGTGCGGTCTGGTACATTCGCTGTATCATTCGTATCTGTTCCACCCACATACTCACTGACATATTATTGCCATCAAATTTAGCTAACTGACTCATTATAGCCCCTGCTGTGCATTCTTCCTCCAGCACCATTCTCCCGAACGGGTGCGTCACCGTCCATTCTGGTAAGCGGATCCTGCCGACTACGCCAATTTGTGAACCGAGAGCAAGGCAGGTGGTTTGGACTCCGCAACCAGAAATGAACACACACGCGGTAGTTCAAGAAAAGAATATATATTTACTATAAGTTAATAAAGGCTATTTGAAGGTAAAATGACAGGGATAAAGACAAGCAAAATATACAATATAGCATGAACAATTTCAAGGCAAATTCTGCAATGGTTTCCACTTTTACTCTGTCCACTTCTGCAGTATGGACACTGAATGAACAATATACTCAAAACTATCCCTAACTGACCCTGACATCACATTTGGGTGCACCCCCTTTTCCCCAGTGGTCCAGGTGGACCGCTTACAGTCCGTAGAAGCGCGCGGTGGGGCCCAAAGTCGTTCCTTTCTTTTATAGTGAAGCGTCCTCTCCTCACTGTTATCAGGATCTCAGGAGAAATGAAGTTCTCTTTAACAGGGAAACCCAATGAATGCAATGTAATCCAACAGCAGATTCCACTCAGCACACTGACAGTCCTGCCGAATCCATACACTGAGCTGGGTTGTAAGCCGGGGTTTAGCAGGTGCTGTCCAGTACATCAACAGCACTGCGAGTCTCTATCTGTGGTATCCATATACACAGTCACAATGTCAGTCTCACTGATCAGCCACTGAGCACAGTTCCTTTCACGTGGACTCACTAGTCCTGTTGTCTCTTTACACTCTGTTTGTCTCTGGACCAAGATACAGCTTAGCTGTACAGAAAAATCTCCACACCAGTTCAATACAACACTTGCCAAGATGGCTGCTGCTCTCTGTCTCGTCACTTCCTGCTTCTCTGCTCACACTCTGTCTGCAGAACAGGCAGGCTAATATAAAAGGGGGGGGGTCTCACTCCAGCATCATGTCACAATTACAATGGCTGCTGTCTTAAAGGAACAGAATCACAGAAATACATTCAACATTAACAATTTATACAGACAAATAAAGCTTAGGACAACATTGGCTGTCTCTTACAAAGCTGGCTTGTCCAAATGTGCTTTTGCATACCTCAGGCGACTCTGTTTGTGGCGTGTTTTCAGAAACGGCTTCTTTCGCATCACTCTCCCATACAGCTTCTCCTTGTGCAAAGTGTGCTGTATTGTTGACCGATGCACAGTGACACCATCTGCAGCAAGATGATGCTGCAGCTCTTTGGAGGTGGTCTGTGGATTGTCCTTGACTGTTCTCACCATTCTTCTTCTCTGCCTTTCTGATATTTTTCTTGGCCTGCCACTTCTGGGCTTAACAAGAACTGTCCCTAGTGGTCTTCCATTTCCTTACTATGTTCCTCACAGTGGAAACTGACAGGTTAAATCTCTGAGACAACTTTTTGTATCCTTCCCCTGAACAACTATGTTGAACAATCTTTGTTTTCAGATCATTTGAGAGTTGTTTTGAGGAGCCCATGATGCCACTCTTCAGAGGAGAATCAAATAGGAGAACAACTTGCAATTGGCCACCTTAAATACCTTTTCTCATGATCGGATACACCTGGCTATGAAGTTCAAAGCTCAGTGAGGTTACAAAACCAATTTTGTGCTTCAGTAAGTCAGTAAAAAGTAGTTAGGAATATTCAAATCAATAAAATGATAAGGGTACCCAAATTTTTGCAGCGGTCAAATTTTGGTTTAATGCATATTGCACATTTTCTGTTAGTACAATAAACCTCATTTCAATCCTGAAATATTACTGTGTCCATCAGTTATTAGATATATCAAATTGAAATGGCTGTTGCAAACACCCAAATATTTAGAACTAAAAATTATTAAGATTAATAGGGGTGCCCAAACTTTTTCATATGACTGTACATTGTAGTAAAGGGCTGATACATTGTATCATCTGCCCCTGTAATATAATAGACTGGAGCGAGACATCTGGAGATGTCACCCGGGGCCAAAACAATGAAGCACAAGGGGGAAAGTCTCAGGATTCAATATCTGAGGAATTGAGAGGGTTAAACTCCAAGAGGAAACTGTGATCATAAAATGTCCAGACCAGAAAGTCGTTGATATATAAGATTAACACACAGTGAGACGGAGACATTTACCTGCAGAGGTAATGGGAGTTGTAGAACTACAGGTCCCAGGAGTGAAATCACTGCTGCCCTGGAGACTGATAAAGAAGTCGACGCTATCCGCTGAAACCTGCAGGACCTCCGTCCATACATATGACCTGTACTCAGTGGTATCCTCATCCATTAGGGGCAGCGGGATGGTATGTTTAGTTTCGGCTTGCAAAGGGTAACCTTAGACTATACAGTCTTATACTACACCAGATTTATCACAGTGTCTGATACTGGATGATACATTGTACATATTACTAATCCTGTGTAATATTAGACAGTGTAACCTTAGACTAGACAGTTTTATACTACACCAGATTTATCACAGTGACTGATACTGGATGATACATTGTACATATTACTAATCATGTGTAATATTAGACAGTGTAACCTCAGACTAGACAGTTTTATACTGTTCAGATTTATCACAGTGACTGATGCTGGATGGTAATTCTGTCCCATTGTTAGACTATCTATCCTAACTTTACACCTCCTATTAGCTGGCACATTTTGTTGATGCACATGTTGCACCTTAGCTCATGCCCACTCCCCTTTCCTAGCCGCACCATTTTCATGCAATTCAGAGTAGTGTCTAAAACACTTGATAGCTGTGGCTCAAGGCACAACCGTTTTTCACGGTAAATTATGCTAGAATTCTGGTGCACTGATGAGAAAGTATTAAGACTGGTATTCTGTATGTCAGTGTTAAGACTTGACTTAAAGTAAATTTGTCAGGCCGAGGCATCCCCACCCCGGCCCACCTTGGTCTCCATTCTGTACTGCCCACTTTCACCAGTAAATCCCCCTCCCCCATTTGGCTTAGCAAATCTTTGATAGAATATTGTATCATTAAAATGTGCCTTCCATGCAAAAAAGGAGCATAAATACACTTGAAAGGTTTTGTATCCAAGAAGTTCAATACAATCCTGTAGTATCCAATAATCTGAGATGTGAAGGGTTAATGGAGTACAATACTTGTGTTCATGGAGAAGAGCTTGGTTTAATCTTGGTGAAATGTCTTGACCTTCTCGGAGGTGTGGAGGAGATTACTTACTCATCCCCAGGAGCTTCAGGTCACGTCACAGCCATGAGATCACCTGGAACCATCACTGGTTCTTCACATACTAGGGGAGGACATTCAGGCTTTGTAGGAATGCTGGGGCTGAACTACACCCAGGAGCGCATTAACATGGGATTTATATGAGGTAATAACATAGATGATGGAAGAAGAAGGACATCAGGACCCTGGTGAGGGATTGTTCAAACAGGTCATAATTCTCGGAAATTGAAGAGTCAGGGTCAGCTCCGAGCAGATTCTGGGGTCTGTTGGACTTCCAGAGACCATAGTGATCTAGGTAAAGATGCTCAAGTCAAGCAGAATACGATAGAAAACCAGCTGAGACTGTCACCGGAGAAAAGGGGCATATCATAGGAGGATTCATTCTCATTATATGGGCCATAGACCAGGGATTTCTAGCCATATGGTGCCAAAAAATGGCGGCTCTTACATCCCATCTCTAGGGGAAGTCTCCCTGTATTTACTACATAGATAGAATATCTGTCTACTGAAATGCATGAACCTGGTCACCATTTGACTTGTTCCCTCTGTTAGATATGAATAGGGCATATACAGATAGTGAAACCCAAATAATGGGCTGCACATCTTATCACACAACACAACAAAAGCCACTGAAGAAGGTAAAGTTTGTTGCAAATATGTATTTAACACACCAAATGTCCAGGAACAGACTGTCACATAAAGTATGAACACAGCCGGAGAGAATAAACCAGGAACCCAGTATAAACAGGAGCCTCAATATGACCCACTGAAGGCCATTCATGAAGACCAGGGCAAAAAGAACCAATTCACCCTCCCAGGGTCATGATCATTAATACTTCCCAATCATCTCCAGGCCCCGTGAACCACTACAGATCGTAAAGTCGGTGACCTGTGGCTTCTATTCAGTCGCTGAAGAAGAAAAAAGATAGAAGAGGGCTTTAGGTGAGTATAAGGTTTTTTTTTCGTAGGTTGCTACCTTTCTGTTTTGCGGGTTCCAGGTCAAACCTGTGGGTTTGCTGGTCATTTCTCATTTTTTTTATAAAATGATCAAAAAGAGATTTGTCCATAGCTAAGACCTTAATTTTAACCAGTGAAAAGGCAAATCCCCCAGTATAACACTAGTAATTACCTACAGCGACCAGGGGTACCCGGAAGAGCCAGGTACTAAAGACATGGTCACGTACTAGGGCAGACGCTTACTGCTATTATTATACTGCGACCCTGATAAGACTAGCCTGCGGCTGCTTGTTGTGGCTGGCTGGTTATGAAACAGAGGGGACCCAATTTCATTTTTCAAAAGAAAAAAATAAGTTAAAAAAACTATGTGGGGTCTGCCCATTTTTTCATAAGAAACCAGATACAACCAGCAGCTTCAGGCTAGTATTATTAGGGTGGGATAGTCCACAGTTTTTCCACCTTCCTGGCCTGAGAATACCAGTCTGTGCCCCCCCTCCCAAGGCATGACCATCACTTCAGATGTTTGGGTAAGGGTGTGAACCTGACTCTACCTGCACCTCTGGTGGTAGTTGATACCGAACTGATAGTGGGAAGCGCAGCTCCAGAAAATAATACAAGATGTAACTCAGGATCAGAACAGGATAAGTAATGTAATGTATGTACACAGTGACTGCACCAGCAGAATAGTGAGCGCAGCTCTGGAGTATAATACAGGATGTAACTCAGGATCAGTACAGGATAAGTAATGTAATGTATGTACACAGTGACTGCACCAGCAGAATAGTGAGCGCAGCTCTGGAGTATAATACAGGATGTAACTCAGGATCAGTACAGGATAAGTAATGTAATGTATGTACACAGTGACTGCACCAGCAGAATAGTGAGTGCAGCTCTGGAGTATAATACAGGATATAACTCAGGATCAGTACAGGATAAGTAATGTAATGTATGTACACAGTGACTGTACCAGCAGAATAGTGAGCGCAGCTCTGGAGTATAATACAGGATGTAACTCAGGATCAGTACAGGATAAGTAATGTAATGTATGTACACAGTGACTGTACCAGCAGAATAGTGAGTGCAGCTCTGGAGTATAATACAGGATGTAACTCAGGATCAGTACAGGATAAGTAATGTAATGTATGTACACAGTGACTGCACCAGCAGAATAGTGAGTGCAGCTCTGGAGTATAATACAGGATATAACTCAGGATCAGTACAGGATAAGTAATGTAATGTATGTACACAGTGACTGCACCAGCAGAATAGTGAGTGCAGCTCTGGAGTATAATACAGGATGTAACTCAGGATCAGTACAGGAAAAGTAATGTAATGTATGTACACAGTGACTGTACCAGCAGAATAGTGAGCGCAGCTCTGGAGTATAATACAGGATATAACTCAGGATCAGTACAGGATAAGTAATGTAAGGTATGTACACAGTGACTGTACCAGCAGAATAGTGAGCGCAGCTCTGGAGTATAATACAGGATGTAACTCAGGATCAGTACAGGATAAGTAATGTAATGTATGTACACAGTGACTGCACCAGCAGAATAGTGAGCGCAGCTCTGGAGTATAATACAGGATAAGTAATGTAATGTATGTACACAGTGACTGTACCAGCAGAATAGTGAGCGCAGCTCTGGAGTATAATACAGGATGTAACTCAGGATCAGTACAGGATAAGTAATGTAATGTATGTACACAGTGACTGCACCAGCAGAATAGTGAGCGCAGCTCTGGAGTATAATACAGGATGTAACTCAGGATCAGTACAGGATAAGTAATGTAATGTATGTACACAGTGACTGTACCAGCAGAATAGTGAGTGCAGCTCTGGAGTATAATACAGGATGTAACTCAGGATCAGTACAGGATAAGTAATGTAATGTATGTACACAGTGACTGTACCAGCAGAATAGTGAGCGCAGCTCTGGAGTATAATACAGGATGTAACTCAGGATCAGTACAGGATAAGTAATGTAATGTATGTACACAGTGACTGCACCAGCAGAATAGTGAGCGCAGCTCTGGAGTATAATACAGGATGTAACTCAGGATCAGTACAGGATAAGTAATGTAATGTATGTACACAGTGACTGCACCAGCAGAATAGTGAGCGCAGCTCTGGAGTATAATACAGGATGTAACTCAGGATCAGTACAGGATAAGTAATGTAATGTATGTACACAGTAACTGCACCAGCAGAATAGTGAGCGCAGCTCTGGAGTATAATACAGGATAAGTAATGTAATGTATGTACACAGTGACTGTACCAGCAGAATAGTGAGCGCAGCTCTGGAGTATAATACAGGATGTAACTCAGGATCAGTACAGGATAAGTAATGTAATGTATGTACACAGTGACTGCACCAGCAGAATAGTGAGCGCAGCTCTGGAGTATAATACAGGATAAGTAATGTAATGTATGTACACAGTGACTGTACCAGCAGAATAGTGAGCGCAGCTCTGGAGTATAATACAGGATGTAACTCAGGATCAGTACAGGATAAGTAATGTAATGTATGTACACAGTGACTTCACCAGCAGAATAGTGAGCGCAGCTCTGGAGTATAATACAGGATTAACTCAGGTCAGTAAGGATGTAATGTATGTACACAGTGACTGTACCAGCAGAATAGTGAGCGCAGCTCTGGAGTATAATACAGGATGTAACTCAGGATCAGTACAGGATAAGTAATGTAATGTATGTACACAGTGACTGCACCAGCAGAATAGTGAGCGCAGCTCTGGAGTATAATACAGGATGTAACTCAGGATCAGCCCTACAGGATAAGTAATGTAATGTATGTACACAGTGACTGTACCAGCAGAATAGTGAGCGCAGCTCTGGAGTATAATACAGGATGTAACTCAGGATCAGTACAGGATAAGTAATGTAATGTATGTACACAGTGACTGCACCAGCAGAATAGTGAGCGCAGCTCTGGAGTATAATACAGGCTGTAACTCAGGATCAGTACAGGATAAGTAATGTAATGTATGTACACAGTGACTGCACCAGCAGAATAGTGAGCGCAGCTCTGGAGTATAATACAGGATGTAACTCAGGATCAGTACAGGATAAGTAATGTAATGTATGTACACAGTAACTGCACCAGCAGAATAGTGAGCGCAGCTCTGGAGTATAATACAGGATAAGTAATGTAATGTATGTACACAGTGACTGTACCAGCAGAATAGTGAGCGCAGCTCTGGAGTATAATACAGGATGTAACTCAGGATCAGTACAGGATAAGTAATGTAATGTATGTACACAGTGACTGCACCAGCAGAATAGTGAGCGCAGCTCTGGAGTATAATACAGGATGTAACTCAGGATCAGTACAGGATAAGTAATGTAATGTATGTACACAGTGACTGTACCAGCAGAATAGTGAGCGCAGCTCTGGAGTATAATACAGGATGTAACTCAGGATCAGTACAGGATAAGTAATGTAATGTATGTACACAGTGACTGCACCAGCAGAATAGTGAGCGCAGCTCTGGAGTAAAACAGGAGCTCAGGATCAGTACAGGAAGTAAGTAATGTATGTACACAGTGACTGCACCCGCGGGAAAGGGGGGGGGGGCCGGGGGGGAAAAAAAGGGGATGTAACTCAGGATCAGTACAGGATAAGTAATGTAATGTATGTACACAGTGACTGCACCAGCAGAATAGTGAGCGCAGCTCTGGAGTATAATACAGGATGTAACTCAGGATCAGTACAGGATAAGTAATGTAATGTATGTACACAGTGACTGCACCAGCAGAATAGTGAGCGCAGCTCTGGAGTATAATACGGCCCCAGGATGTAACTCAGGATCAGTACAGGAAAGTAATGAAAGGAGACCAGACCGCCCCCGCAGAAAAGGGGGGGGGGCCCGGAGTATAATACTGGATGAACCCAGGATCAGTACAGGATAAGTAATGTAATGTATGTACACAGTGACTGTACCAGTAGAATAGTGAGCGCAGCTCTGGAGTATAATACAGGATATAACTCAGGATCAGTACAGGATAAGTAATGTAATGTATGTACACAGTGACTGTACCAGCAGAATAGTGAGCGCAGCTCTGGAGTATAATACAGGATGTAACTCAGGATCAGTACAGGATAAGTAATGTAATGTATGTACACAGTGACTGTACCAGCAGAATAGTGAGTGCAGCTCTGGAGTATAATACAGGATGTAACTCAGGATCAGTACAGGATAAGTAATGTAATGTATGTACACAGTGACTGCACCAGCAGAATAGTGAGCGCAGCTCTGTAGTATAATACAGGATGTAACTCAGGATCAGTACAGGATAAGTAATGTAATGTATGTACACAGTGACTGCACCAGCAGAATAGTGAGTGCAGTATCTGGATGTAACTCAGGATCAGTACAGGATAAGTAATGGAATGTATGTACACAGTGGGCTGACCAAGAAGAAAGGGGGGGGCGGGGGTGGGGGATAATACAGGATAAGTAATGAATGTACGTAGTCACTCAGATATTTCTGTGGATTATAACTGTCATATTATATTTAGGGTCGGACATATTTGTGAACCTCCTGAATACTGTAATAGTTTGTAGACATTTCATGGTCTTCTCCACCCTGGGCAGATTCCTGTACGTCTGTATTTCGGACATGATGGGTATAGACTGTTCTGTGCCCGTCATTCCAGGACCCTGTAATTTCTCTGCTTTTAGCTTGTGCCAGTTCAGTGTCATTATTACGACCTGTGTAGATGCGGACATAGCAGGTATGGCTTTCCTTGTGGGGTCAGAGAGTGCTCGGTTTCCCCTATCAGTCCCCTAAAGTGGCTGTGCAGAGACTTCTTATTCATCACTTTCCCTGTAGGATTAGCTGCAGTAATATTTACTCTCCATGTACGAGCCCTAATCCCAGGCTATGACAAAGATCTGTAAAATCATCAGCGACTTTACATCGGCAACATGAAATGTCATCGGAAATCATCTGTAACATTCCTGCAATGCTCTGCTGCCCTCCCGATACAGCTCGCTTATGTAACTGTATGTACAGGGCGTGTGCACGGCTTAAAGGGGATGTATCATCAAGCTACAGAATATACCGACGATGATGATGATGATGATCAGCTACTATAACAAAGGGAAGCTGCGACCACCCATATATACATGTAATATCGCACACCAGCCATACATATGTAGTATCATACACCGACCTTACATATATATAGTGTCACACCGGCTATACATATATGTAGTATCACACACCAGCCATACATATACATAGTGTCACACCGGTTATACATATATGTAGTATCACACACCAGCCATACATATACATAGTGTCACACCGGCTATACATATATGTAGTATCACACACCAGCCATACATATACATAGTGTCACACTGGCTATACATATATGTAGTATCACACACCAGCCATACATATACATAGTGTCACACCAGGCAACAAACAAGCACAGAGCCATACACATATGTAGTATCACACACCAGCCATACATATACATAGTGTCCACACCGGCTATACATATATGTAGTATCACACACCCAGCCATACATATACATAGTATCACACCGGCTATACATATATGTAGTATCACACACCAGCCATACATATACATAGTGTCACACCGGTTATACATATATGTAGTATCACACACCAGCCATACATATACATAGTGTCACACCGGCTATACATATATGTAGTATCACACACCAGCCATACATATACATAGTGTCACACCGGCTATACATATATGTAGTATCACACACCAGCCATACATATACATAGTGTCCCCCACACACCGGCTATACATATATGTAGTATCACACACCGTCCATACATATACATAGTATCACAGACCGACCATACACATATATAGTATACATACACCGACCATACATATATGTAGTATCACACACCGGCTATACATATACATAGTGTCACACACCGGCTATACATATATGTAGTATCACATACATCTGCCATACATATACATATATATATATATATATATATATATATATAGTATGACACACCAGCCATATATATATGTAGTATCACACATGTTATCACACATACATATATATATATATATATATATATATATATAGTATGACACACCAGCCATATATATATGTAGTATCACACACCGTCCATACATATACATAGTATCACAGACCGACCATACACATATATAGTATCATACACCGACCATACATATATGTAGTATCACACACCGGCTATACATATATGTAGTATCATACACCGACCATACATATACATAGTGTCACACACCGGCTATACATATATGTAGCACCAATATCATACACCGACCATACATATACATAGTGTCACACCGGCTATACAATATATATAGTATCACACACCAGCCATACATATACATAGTGTCACAATGGCTATACATATATGTAGTATCACACACAAGCCATACATATACATAGTGTGACACACCGGCTATACATATATGTAGTATCACACACCAGCCATACATATACATAGTGTCACACACCGACCATACATATATCAAACAACAATACTAGTATCACACACAAGCCATACATATACATAGTGTCACACACCGGCTATACATATATGTAGTATCACACACCGTCCATACATATACATAGTATCACAGACCGACCATACACATATATAGTATCATACACCGACCATACATATACATAGTGTCACACACCGGCTATACATATATGTAGTATCACACACCAGCCAACAAACATAGTACATACATATACATAGTGTCACACCGGCTATACATATATGTAGTATCATACACCGACCATACATATACATAGTGTCACACATCGGCTATACATATATGTAGTATCACACACAAGCCATACATATACATAGTGTCACACACCGGCTATACATATATGTAGTATACACACACCGTCCATACATATACATAGTGTCACAGACCGACCATACACATATGTAGTATCACACACCAGCCATACATATACATAGTGTCACACCGGCTATACATATATGTAGTATCACACACCGTCCATACATATACATAGTATCACAGACCGACCATACACATATATAGTATCATACACCGACCATACATATACATAGTGTCACACCGGCTATACATATATGTAGTATCACACACCAGCCATACATATACATAGTGTCACACCGGCTATACATATATGTAGTATCACACACCGTCCATACATATACATAGTGTCACACACCGGCTAAACATATATGTAGTATCACACACCGTCCATACATATACATAGTATCACACGCATATACGGCTATACATATATGTAGTATCACACACCGTCCATACATATACATAGTATCACAGACCGACCAGACACATATATAGTATCACACACCAGCCATACATATACATAGTGTCACACACCGGCCAACATATATATAATAAAATATATACATATATGTAGTATCACACACCGTCCATACATATACATAGTATCACAGACCGACCATACACATAATTAAACATATCACACATATATTAGTATCACACACCGTCCATACATATACATAGTATCACAGACCGACCATACACATATATAGTATCACACACCGTCCATACATATACATAGTATCACAGACCGACCATACACATATGTAGTATCACAGATAAAAACAAACATACACATATATAGTATCACACAATCTGCCATACATATATATATATATATATAAAAAATATATACACATCAGCCATATATATATGTAGTATCACACATCTGCCATACATATATATATATATATATATATATATATATATATATATAGTATGACACACCAGCCATATATATATATGTAGTATCACACACCGTCCATACATATACATAGTATCACAGACCGACCATACACATATATAGTATCACACACCGACCATACATATACATAGTGTCACACATCGTCTATACATATATGTAGTATCATACATCTGCCATACATGTACATAGTGTCACACCGGCTATACATATATGTAGTATCACACACCGTCCATACATATACATAGTGTCACACACCGGCTATACATATATGTAGTATCACACACCGTCCATACATATACATAGTGTCACACCGGCTATACATATATGTAGTATCACACACCAGCCATACATATACATAGTGTCACACCGGCTATACATATATGTAGTATCACACACCAGCCATACATATACATAGTGTCACACCGGCTATACATATATGTAGTATCACACACCAGCCATACATATACATAGTGAACGTCCACACACCGGAGTAACACACCACATACATATACATATAACAAATATACATATATGTAGTATCACACACCAGCCATACATATACATAGTGTCACACCGGCTATACATATATGTAGTATCACACACCAGCCATACATATATATATATACATAGTGTGACACACCGGCTATACATATATGTAGTATCACACAACCGTCCATACATATACATAGTGTCACACACCGGCTATACATATATGTAGTATCACACACCAGCCATACATATACATAGTGTCACACCGGCTATACATATATGTAGTATCACACACCGTCCATACATATACATAGTATCACACCGGCTATACATATATGTAGTATCACACACCGACCATCATATCATATTCACACGACCATACACATATTATTCACACACCTCCATACATATACATAGTGTCACACCGGCTATACATATATGTAGTATCACACACCGTCCATACATATACATAGTGTCACACATCGGCTATACATATATGTAGTATCACACACCAGCCATACATATACATAGTGTCACACACCGGCTATACATATATGTAGTATCATACATCTGCCATACATATATATAGTGTCACACACCGTCCACACATATACATAGTGTCACACATCGGCTATACATATATGTAGTATCACACACCGTCCATACATATACATAGTATCACACACCGGCTATACATATATGTAGTATCACACACCGTCCATACATATACATAGTGTCACACCGGCTATACATATATGTAGTATCACACACCAGCCATACATATACATAGTGTCACAGCCCACCGACCATACACATATATAGTATCATACACCGACCATACATATACATAGTGTCACACACCGGCTATACATATATGTAGTATCATACATCTGCCATACATGTACATAGTGTCACACCGGCTATACATATATGTAGTATCACACACCGTACATACATATACATAGTGTCACACCGGCTATACATATATGTAGTATCACACACCAGCCATACATATACATAGTATCACAGACCGACCATACACATATATAGTATCATACACCGACCATACATATACATAGTGTCACACACCGGCTATACATATATGTAGTATCATACATCTGCCATACATATATATAGTGTCACACACCGTCCATACACATATATAGTATTACACACCTGTCAGACATATATATAATATTACACGGTGCCCATTTATGGGACTGACAGCCCATATAATACATCGCTGTGATAAAGTAGTGATGTCAGGTGTTTGGGCCCCTGGAGGCCTGTTTTATTTGCCATACATGTATTCCCAGCATGAGGGGCCACAGTGCTCTATACATTAACCCCTTCACTTCTGTAACATAGAATCTTCGACTCTCTTTCAGAAATTACATCATACTTAGAACGGACGACCCTGAGATCACTGGTCATCATCCTAATATACGGGGCCCCGGGGCTCCTGATGAGCGAAAATGGGGGCCCATCTATATTTTCCATGACCTGTAAGAAAAAAATGTAAAGTACATTCCCCTTTAAGAATGAAGACGATGTGACTGCGGAATTATCTACAGGATTAGGTGGCCGTAATATTTGTTCTTATTAATCCAGAGACGTCAGGAGGAATCACTGCCACATACCGAGATCCTTCATCTTATCCTCCGCACACAACCTGGCCAACATGTACTGTCATAGGCGGGGTGCAGCATTACTCACTCATGAATAGAAAGCCAGAAACTCAGTGAAGACTGACACCAACACAGTCATACCAGTAGGAGGATGAGGGTGGAGAGATATAACTTTACATGGTATGTTGATAGATACATGAGGCTGACAATGACATCCCTAAGCACACTGCAATGGCCACTCACATCAATGTTCTTTACATAACTGTGCTGAGGATGACCCAGTGCTCCAGTCACAACACCAGCCATGTCCCCACTGCTCAGTCCGTACTGGGGACGATCCAGAAACAACCCACAACTCCAGAATACATCAGGAATATCACAGCTGGAAAAAGAAGCTCAGCTACTAGTTGAGGCTGCAGAAAGTGAGCTCCCCCCTAGTGGTGGCTGAAGATAGTGAGCTTTACCTAGTGGTAACTGCAGGCAGAGAGTTCCTCCTACTGGTGACTGCAGAGAGTGAGCTCTCTCTAGTGGTGGCTGCAGGCAGTGAGCTCCCTCTAGTGGTGGCTGCAGGCAGTGAGCTCCCTCTAGTGGTGGCTGCAGTCAGTGAGCTCCCTCTAGTGGTGGCTGCAGACAGTGAGCTCCCTCTAGTGGTGACTGCAGGCAGTGAGCTCCCTCTAGTGGTGACTTCAGGCAGAGGTTCCTCCTAGTGAGACTGGAGCTCCCTCTAGTGGTGACTGCAGGCAGTGAGTTCCTCCTAGTGGTGACTGCAGAGAGTGAGCTCCCCAGTGGTGGCTGCAGACGGTGAGCTCCCTCTAGTGGTGGCTGCAGGCAGTGAACTCCCTCTAGTGGTGACTGCAGGGAGTGAGCTCCCTCTAGTGGTGACTGCAGGCAGAAAGTTCCTCCTAGTGGTGACTGCAGAGAGTGAGCTTCCTCTAGTAGTGACTGCAGACAGTGACCTCCCCTTAGTGGTGACTGCAGACAGAGACTTCCTCCTAGTGGTAACTGCAGGCAGTGAGCTCCCCAGAATGGTGGCTGCAGACAGTGAGCTCCCCCTAGTGGTGGCTGCAGGCAGTGAGCTCCCTCTAGTGGTGGCTGCAGGCAGTGAGCTCCCTCTAGTGGTGGCTGCAGGCAGTGAGCTCCCTCTAGTGGTGGCTGCAGGCAGTGAGCTCCCTCTAGTGGTGGCTGCAGGCAGTGAGCTCCCTCTAGTGGTGACTTCAGGCAGAGAGTTCCTCCTAGTGATGACTGCAGATGGTGAGCTCCCTCTAGTGGTGACTGCAGGCAGAGAGTTCCTCCTAGTGGTGACTGCAGAGAGTGAGCTCCCCAGAGTGGTGACTGCAGACAGTGAGCTCCCTCTAGTGGTGGCTGCAGACAGTGAACTCCCTCTAGTGGTGACTGCAGAGAGTGAGCTCCCTCTAGTGGTGACTGCAGGCAGAGAGTTCCTCCTACTGGTGACTGCAGACAGTGAGCTTCCTCTAGTAGTGGCTGCAGTCAGTGACCTCCCCTTAGTGGTGACTGCAGACAGTGACCTCCCCTTAGTGGTGACTGCAGACAGTGAGCTCCCCAGAATAGTGGCAGCAGTCAGTGAGATCCCCCTAGTGATGGCTGCAGGCAGTGAGCTCTCCCTAGAGCTCCCTATAATGGTGTTCTGTATCTCTTGCTCAGTGCTGTGGCCCTTTTGTTCTGGTAATCCAGGGGGTTCTCAGCAGTCACACCCCAATCTCTTATGTGATGTCATGTGTTCGGCCTTATTCACATGCTTTTTGCCACCTTACATTGAGCTGACTACACTTACTTTAATAAAGAAGCTGCAAAGATCAGTGAGCACCGCTGCAGTTTCATTCCAGTATCTCAACCTTCTAGATAATTCTAGGCTTTTCCTTTCCAGATTTTGAAATACACGCTTAGCTCATGGGGGTTTGGTGCTGGGGTCCTGCAGTGCTGCAGGGCACACATAACATTGCACGGCCGCTCAGCACTGCTGATCAGAAGGAAGAATTGTAGCTCACAGTATACAGCTCCTATGCTGACCTATGTGTTCCCGTGATCACCCTGTGTAGTCAGATCCTGTAGTCATTTAATATTCTAATTCACTAAATACAAAGAGGAGAAGAGGAACCGCAGGGTCTGACTACTTAGGTATTTCTGTAGTCTGTAACCATGGATATATTTAGATGGGCAGAGGAACTGTATACACCCAATGGTACATGCTATGTATTTACAAACTGTCTGCATTTATTATTTTACATGCATTGGATCAATAACACAACAGGCTGTAAAATATACACACCCTTTCTATAGAAGAAATTTACGGAAAAATATGAACAATAAATTAAACTAATTATTATAATTTACTCCAAAAATACGATTTCCATGTATTCCGAGTGCGGGGACGGAAGCAGTGCCATAAAGGTCTCGTGGGTTATCATGCCCTGTTCACACAAAGTAAAACATAATTACATTACAGGAGTCTTAATAGAAAGTTTATACAGTAACCACTAGGAGGAGCTCACTACATACAGATTAGACAGTCACCACTAGAGGGAGCTCACTACATACAGATTATACAGTCACCACTAGGAGGAGCTCACTACATACAGATTATACAGTCACCACTAGGAGGAGCTCACTACATACAGATTATACAGTCACCACTAGAGGAGCTCACTACATACAGATTATACAGTCACCACTAGGGGAGCTCACTACATACAGATTATACAGTCACCACTAGGAGGAGCTCACTACATACAGATTATACAGTCACCACTAGGGGAGCTCACTACATACAGATTATACAGTCACCACTAGGAGGAGCTCACTACATACAGATTATACAGTCACCATTAGGGGAGCTCACTACATACAGATTAGACAGTCACCACTAGAGGGAGCTCACTACATACAGATTATACAGCCACCCCTAGAGGGAGCTCACTACATACAGATTATACAGTCACCACTAGAGGGAGCTCACTACATACAGATTATACAGTCACCACTAGCAGGAGCTCACTACATACAGATTATACAGTCACCACTAGGGGAGCTCAGTACATACAGATTATACAGTCACCACTAGGAGGAGCTCACTACATACAGATTATACAGTCACCCCTAGAGGGAGCTCACTACATACAGATTATACAGTCACCACTAGCAGGAGCTCACTACATACAGATTATACAGTCACCACTATGAGGAGCTCACTACATACAGATTATACTGCCACCACTAGGAGGAGCTCACTGCATACAGATTATACAGTCACCACTAGAGGGAGCTCAGTACATACAGATTATACAGTCACCACTAAAGGGAGCTCACTACATACAGATTATACAGTCACCACTATGAGGAGCTCTCTACATAGATTATACAGTCACCGCTAGGAGGAACTCACTACATACAGATTATACAGTCACCACTAGGGGGAACTCACTACATACAGATTATACAGTCACCACTAGAGGGAGCTCACTACATACAGATTATAGTCACCACTAGGGGGACCTCACTACATACAGATTATACAGTCACCACTAGGGGGAGCTCACTACATACAGATTATATAGTCACCACTAAAGGGACCTCACTACATACAGATTATACAGTCACCACTAGGGGGAGCTCACTACATACAGATTATATAGTCACCACTAGAGGAAGCTCACTGCATACAGATTAAACAGTCACCACTAGAGGGAGCTCACTACATACAGATTATACAGTCACCACTAGGGGGAGCTCAGTACATACAGATTATACAGTCACCACTAGATGGAGCTCACTACATACAGATTATACAGTCACCACTAGGGGGAGCTCACTACATACAGAATATACAGTCACCACTAGGAGAAGCTCACTACATACAGATTATACAGTCACCACTAGGGGGAGCTCACTACATACAGATTATACAGTCACCACTAGGGGAGGTCACTACATACAGATTATACAGTCACCACTAGGGGGAGCTCACTACATACAGATTATACAGGCACCACTAGGGGGAGCTCACTACATACAGATTATATAGTCACCACTAGGGGGAGCTCACTACATACAGATTATACAGTCACCACTAGAGGGAGCTCACTACATACAGAATATACAGTCACCACTAGGAGAAGCTCACTACATACAGATTATATAGTCACCACTAGGGGGAGCTCACTACATACAGATATACAGTCACCACTAGAGGGAGCTCACTACATACAGATTATACAGTCACCACTAGAGAGGAGCTCACTACATACAGATTATACAGTCACCACTAGGAGGAGCTCACTACATACAGAATATATAGTCACAACTAGGAGGAGCTCAATACATACAGATTATACAGTCACCACTAGAGGGAGCTCACTACATACAGATTATACAGTCACCACTAGGAGGAGCTCACTACATACAGATTATACAGTCACCACTAGAGGGAGCTCACTACATACAGATTATATAGTCACCACTAGAGGGAGCTCACTACATACAGATTACACAGTCACCACTAGATGGAGCTCACTACAGATTACACAGTCACCACTAGAGGGAGCTCACTATATACAGATTATACAGTCACCACTAGAGGGAGCTCACTATATACAGATTATACAGTCACCACTAGAGGGAGCTCACTACATACAGATTATACAGTCACCACTAGAGGGAGCTCACTACATACAGATTATACAGTCACCACTAGGGGGAGCTCACTACATACAGATTATACAGTCACCACTAGAGGGAGCTCACTACATACAGATTATACAGTCACCACTAGGAGGAGCTCACTACATACAGATTATACAGTCACCGCTAGGAGGAGCTCACTACATACAGATTATACAGTCATCACTAGGCGGAGCTCATTACATACAGATTATACAGTCACAACTAGAGAGATCTCACTACATACAGATTATACAGTCACCACTAGAGGGAGCTCACTACATACAGATTACACAGTCACCACTAGATGGAGCTCACTAACTACAGATTACACAGTCACCACTAGAGGGAGCTCACTACATACAGATTATACAGTCACCACTAGAGGGAGCTCACTACATACAGATTATACAGTCACCACTAGGAGGAGCTCACTACATACAGATTATACAGTCACCACTAAGGGGAGCTCACTACATACAGATTATACAGTCACCACTAGGGGGAGCTCACTACATACAGATTATACAGTCACCACTAGAGGGAGCTCACTACATACAGATTATACAGTCACCACTAGAGGGAACTAACTACATACAGATTATACAGTCACCACTAGAGGGAGCTCAGTACATACAGATTATACAGTCACCACTAGGGGGAGCTCACTACTTACAGATTATACAGTCACCACTAGGGGGAGCTCGCTACATACAGATTATACAGTCAACACTAGAGGGAGCTCACTACATACAGATTATACAGTCACCACTAGAGGGAACTAACTACATACAGATTATACAGTCACCACTAGGGGGAGCTCACTACATACATAATATATATGCATACTGTATATATCTAATATAAATCACTATAAATACTGTGGATAATATTTTTATAAGTAAAAGAGAGCAGTGAGTATAACATATTTACATATACATATGCAATAAATGCTATTCATGTTCTTCTTACCAGCCCTGATTATTTCTGGCCGCCTGGCATTACATTACAGTATAGTGGTTGCTCCTGGTATTGCATGTGCTGGATATAGAGAGGCATTAATGAGGGTTAAATAGAAAAATGACAATAAATTAAATCTTTCAGATCTGAGGACAAAGCAGGATGGAGACAATGATCTCAAGGATAACCATGGTCTATAATATGGGTAGCAGGACTCACAGGCTTTCTATATGAGTGGTGGGAGAAGCAGGACTCACAGGCTTTCTATATGAGTGGTGGAGGAAGCAGGACTCACAGGCTTTCTATATGAGTGGTGGAGGAAGCAGGACTCACAGGCTTTCTATATGAGTGGTGGGAGAAGCAGGACTCACAGGCTTTCTATATGAGTGGTGGGAGAAGCAGGACTCACAGGCTTTCTATATGAGTGGTGGGGGAAGCAGGACTCACAGGCTTTCTATATGAATGGTGGAGGAAGCAGGATTCACAGGCTTTCTATATGAGTGGTGGAGGAAGCAGGACTCACAGGCTTTCTATATGAGTGGTGGAGGAAGCAGGACTCACAGGCTTTCTATATGAGTGGTGGAGGAAGCAGGACTCACAGGCTTTCTATATGAGTGGTGGAGGAAGCAGGACTCACAGGCTTTCTATATGAGTGGTGGAGGAAGCAGGACTCACAGGCTTTCTATATGAGTGGTGGGAGAAGCAGGACTCACAGGCTCTCTATATGAGTGGTGGGAGAAGCAGGACTCACAGGCTTTCTATATGAGAGGGGGGAAGCAGGACTCACAGGCTTTCTATATGAGTGGGGAGGGAAGCAGGACTCACAGGCTTTCTATATGAATGGTGGAGGAAGCAGGACTCACAGGCTTTCTATATGAGTGGTGGGGGAAGCAGGACTCACAGGCTTTCTATATGAGTGGTGGGAGAAGCAGGACTCACAGGCTCTCTATATGAGTGGTGGGAGAAGGAGGACTCACAGGCTTTCTATATGAGTGGGGGGGAAGCAGGACTCACAGGCTTTCTATATGAGTGGTGGAGGAAGCAGGACTCACAGGCTTTCTATATGAGTGGGGAGGGAAGCAGGACTCACAGGCTTTCTATATGAGTGGTGGAGGAAGCAGGACTCACAGGCTTTCTATATGAGTGGTGGAGGAAGCAGGACTCACAGGCTTTCTATATGAGTGGTGGGAGAAGCAGGACTCACAGGCTCTCTATATGAGTGGTGGGAGAAGCAGGACTCACAGGCTTTCTCTATGAGTGGCGGGAGAAGCAGGATTCACAGGCTTTCTATATGAGTGGTGGAGGAAGCAGGACTCACAGGCTTTCTATATGAGTGGTGAGAGAAGCAGGACTCACAGGCTTTCTATATGAGTGGGGAGGGAAGCAGGACTCACAGGCTTTCTATATGAATGGTGGAGGAAGCAGGATTCACAGGCTTTCTATATGAGTGGTGGAGGAAGCAGGACTCACAGGCTTTCTATATGAGTGGTGGAGGAAGCAGGACTCACAGGCTTTCTATATGAGTGGTGGGAGAAGCAGGACTCACAGGCTTTCTATATGAGTGGGGGGGAAGCAGGACTCACAGGCTTTCTATATGAGTGGTGGAGGAAGCAGGACTCACAGGCTTTCTATATGAGTGGTGGGAGAAGCAGGACTCACAGGCTTTCTATATGAGTGGTGGGAGAAGCAGGACTCACAGGCTTTCTATATGAGTGGGGAGGAAGCAGGACTCACAGGCTTTCTATATGAGTGGTGGAGGAAGCAGGACTCACAGGCTTTCTATATGAGTGGTGGAGGAAGCAGGACTCACAGGCTTTCTATATGAGTGGTGGGGGAAGCAGGACTCACAGGCTTTCTATATGAGTGGTGGAGAAGCAGGACTCACAGGCTTTCTATATGAGTGGTGGAGGAAGCAGGACTCACAGGCTTTCTATATGAGTGGTGGAGGAAGCAGGACTCACAGGCTTTCTATATGAGTGGTGGGAGAAGCAGGACTCACAGGCTTTCTCTATGAGTGGTGGAGGAAGCAGGACTCACAGGCTTTCTATATGAGTGGTGGAGGAAGCAGGACTCACAGGCATTCTATATGAGTGGTGGGAGAAGCAGGACTCACAGGCTTTCTATATGAGTGGGGAGGAAGCAGGACTCACAGGCTTTCTATATGAGTGGTGGAGGAAGCAGGACTCACAGGCTTTCTATATGAGTGGTGGGAGAAGCAGGACTCACAGGCTTTCTATATGAGTGGTGGAGGAAGCAGGACTCACAGGCTTTATATCTGTTTAGACTTCAGCTATTATTTGAATATCTTTTTACATGGAAATATTACATCACATAATATAAGCACCTGGTACATTATATCTCTGAGCTCAGCCCCTCCTGTCTATTCTTTCCTCTGACCTGACAGATCGGCTCGTATATATGAGGACATTATACAGAAGAATATTGCATAAAATGGATACGTAGTGCAAAGAGAATTATACATAGATATTACTTAGAATCACTACTGAGACACTTTCAGTAAGACTCTTTACTTTATATTTCCCCCAGTGCTGCACTCCCTCTGGTATATGTATATATACACACAGTACAAGGATATACTGATCATATAGGTTTCATTCTCTGTCTCCCATACTATGGGGACTGGCAGTGCAGATAGTATGGAGCCCCTTTCCCTTTTTAGGACTCTGATGTATTGCAGTGTTATGGGGAGTTGGTTGGAGGGCCATGGAGAGAATGTGTTGGGGACATCATGGGGAGCCATCTAAGCTTTGAGCCTTCTTTTCTACTATGCAACTCAGTAAATGTGCCACACAATACAAGCATGGCTGCCATCATTTCTGAAGGTCATGTGACAGCGGTTCTACCCTACATGTATATACAGTACAGAACAAAAGTTTGGACACACCTTCTCATTCCAAGAGTTTTCTGTATTTTCATGACTATAAAAATTGTAGATTCACACTGAAGGCATCAAAACTATGAATTACCACATGTGGAATTATATACTTAACAAAAAAGTGTGAAACAACTGAAAATATGTCTTCTATTCTAGGTTCTTCAAAGTGGCCACCTTTTGCTTTGATTACTGCTTTGCACACTCTTGGCATTCTCTTGAGGAGCTTCAAGAGGTAGTCACCTGAAATGGTCTTCCAACAGTCTTGAAGGAGGTCCCAGAGATGCTTAGCACTTGTTGGCCCTTTTGCCTTCACTCTGCGGTCCAGCTCACCCCAAACCATCTGGATTGGGTTCAGGTCTGGTGACTGTGGAGGCCAGGTCATCTGGCGTAGCACCCCATCACTCTGCTTCTTGGTCACATAGCCCTTACACAGTCTGGAGGTGTTTGGGGTCATTGTCCTGTTGGTCCAACTAAACGCAAACCAGATGGAATAGCATGCCGCTGCAAGATGCTGTGGTAACCATGCTGGTTCAGAATAAATCCCCAACAGTGTCACCAGCAAAGCCCCCCCACACCATCACACCTCCTCCTCCATGCGTCACGGTGGGAACCAGGCATGTAGAGTCCATTCCTTCACCTTTTCTGCGTCGCACAAAGACACGGTGGTTGGAACCAAAGATCTCAAATTTGGACTCATCAGACCAAAGCCCAGATTTCCACAGGTCTAATGTCCATTCCTTGTGTTCTTCTTGTGCTTGTTGCCTGTCCTTAGCAGTGGTTTCCTAGCAGCTATTTTACCATGAAGGCCTGCTGCACACAGTCTCCTCTTACCAGTTGTTGTAGAGATGTGTCTGCTGCTAGAACTCTGTGTGGCATTGACCTGGTCTCTAATCTGAGCTGCTGTTAACCTGCGATTTCTGAGGCTGGTGACTCGGATGAACTTATCCTCCGCAGCAGAGATGACTCTTGGTCTTCCTTTCCTGGGGCGGTCCTCATGTGAGCCAGTTTCTTTGTAGCGCTTGATGGATTTGGCCACTGCACTTAGGGATACTTTCAAAGTTTTCCCAATTTTTCGGACTGACTGACCTTCATTTCTTAAAGTAATGATGGCCACTCGTTTTTCTTTACTTAGCTGCTTTTTTCTTGCCATAATACAAATTCTAACACTCCATTCAGTAGGACTATCAGCTGTGTATCCACCTGACTTCTGAACAACACAACTGATGGTCCCAACCCCATTTATAAGGCAAGAAATCCCACTTATTAAACCTGACAGGGCACACCTGTGAAGTGAAAACCATTTCAGGTGACTACCTCTTGAAGCTCATCAAGAGAATGCCAAGAGTGTGCAAAGCAGTAATCAAAGCAAAAGGTGGCTACTTTGAAGAACCTAGAATATAAGACATATTTTCAGTTGTTTCACACTTTTTTGGTAAGTATATAATTCCACATGCGGTAATTCATAGTTTTGATGCCTTCAGTGTGAATCTACAATTTTTATAGTCATGAAAATACAGAAAACTCTTGGAATGAGAAGGTGTGTCCAAACTTTTGGTCTGTACTGTATACAATTAGGTGCAATGCTCTGTGCAGTGCTGCCTGTGACAACAGCATCAGACCCCCCATCATGTGTTGTCACATGGACTCTTACCTCACGGTTCGGTTTTTGTTTTACAGGTGGCGCTGTCTCCATCTGTCGGGGTAAGAACACACATTAGGGATTTCTGGATAAATTCTGGAACTTTTGTTCTCAGATACATTTATATACAGTATATGACTTTATTTTCCAGTCTTGATACTAAGGAGCTCATGATCTGATCTTTCATCCACTTACATGAACCCTTTATGTGGCCATATTTGTGGTGATGTGGTCAGTTTGCTAAATAAATTAGCAAACTCCTCCTCCATCCAGCAAGTCTGATGGTCCCAGAGATTATTTGATTAGCGTCCCAGAAATTATCAGGTGAGGTTGGAAGGTGAGGGTCTCAGAGACTGATCCCAGAGATGGGTTGACCTGTCATGTATGTAACACTTATCCCAGGAATATGTAATACACATGTGAGATATCGGCTGCAGAGTTCAGGATATTTTTTCTTCTGTGTCACATTTGTTTCTACCTATCATATTTTCGTCCAATGACAGTTTTAGGTTTTTACACCATTAACATAGCTGTAATTTGAAGAAGAATTTCACATGACCAGCCGCAGAACCCATCACAACCACTGGGTGGCGGCACTGGCACGAGCATCAGAAGGACACGGGTATTGCTTACAGTTTTTTTTTGTTTTGTTTTTTTTGGCAATGCCTGGGATCTGGATTTGGGTATTACTAAACTTTCTCGGAGCTGGAGAAACTGATTTATGGTCATCTCCATTAGTGCAAGTTGCAGACAAGGTGAGATCAAGGTGCGTAAAAATAAACCCTGGGCCAATCATTATGTGGCCACAATATTCCTTTATATATACAGTATATTGTAACTATAAGAAAGGAATATTTCTGAGTTTTAGGATAAAATGCTAGAGGCTTGACCCTGTTGGTGAAGGTCCCAAGATGGCGTGCAAGGGGGAAGATTTGACCCTCCCTATAAATAGGTCAAACAAGAGGTCTGCCACACTGCTACATCTGACAACTCACTTACCTTTGCTCCTGGCCGAATATTTTCATAGATGGGTGATGGTGACAAATCTGTGTTTTCATGGGCTTTAGGCTTCATGGAGGCTTTAGGCTTCACTGGGAAACATAAGGACAGAAAATTATACCAAAGAAGCATCCCAAAAGGTAATGGGATAATTATATAAGAAATTTCCTAAGGCAAAGCAGGTAAGTGACAGGACCAACCGACAGCAAGTAACCAACCTACCTATAATACTACAAGACTCCGGTTCACAGAGTCTAAGATCACCCTGAGATATTCACCAGGGCAAGTCAGGATGGACTGGGCTGCTCAGAACCCAAGTCCTGCAACAAACCCAGAACAAGGTGCCAGAAAACAAGTGCACTTACAGGCTAAGGACCAGACCAAACCTTACTGAAGGCAATAGAGTAATGCAAAAGTCAGGGCCAAAAAACAAGGGGTGTATGAGACTAGCCAAAATAAAAGTTTGACGAATATTAGAAGTCCAGATCACGGATTGAGTCCAGTAGGTCACAGATAAAGCCAAATCAGCAAGAGACGGAATAACCAGGGTAGTAAGCCAAAATCAGGAAGTAGGGAAAGGCACTAGGAGTGAGCACAAAAACACAGAGCCAGAAAACTAATGTAATCACAGGCACCTGAGCAAGGAAAGTGTCAGGTTATAATCCCCCGCCTCAGCCTCGGATTGGATGCTAAACTACCATCCTGATTGGCTCTGTATCTCAAATCTCTGTCTGGCTGAACAGACTAAGAAACAGGTTGACAACTCAGCATAGAGACCTTAAAGCAAGAGCCAAATGCAGATGCTGTACCGAATCTCCCCCAGTAACTGCACTGAAGAAAATGACTGCTGGGGGAAGAAATAGGAGCACGGATATTTAGACAGCACATAGCTCCTCTCTCATCTGTGTGGCTGTGTCTGGTACTGCATCTCATTTGAATCTGGCTGGATTGTAGTACCAGTTCCAACCACATGTACGTGCATAGCGCTGTGTTTGACATTTCTATGTTAATGTTGTAGAGCTCTGCTATGAGTACTGGTCAGTGTTTCATTAGACACATCCTGAATATTGCACAAGGACAAGTAAAATTCACAAACCTTTTTTCTTTTTCACAGCAAAATGAAGAATGACACCGATGATGATGAGTCCGGTCAGTATTCCCATCCCAATCCCAGCGATCACATCAACACTGAGACCTGGTAGAGAAAGAGGTGTTATTAGGGTATCTTCAGGCAGTAGAGCAGGGGTAATATTCCAGTTTTTGTACCGACCACTAAAGCACACAGCCAGCTGACATCTCTTGATTTCTGCAGCTCACGTGTAAGCTTTGCTGTGTATACAGTGTCCATATTAGGACATCCTCAGATATCAGAGTCAAACATCAGATTAATATCAGTTTACAACAGTGATACCTGACTTTGATACCTTACTCTGACACCTGACTTTGATAACTGACTTTGATTCTGACACCTGACTTTGATACCGACCGACACCCTGACTTTGATTCCGACACCTGACTTTGATTCCGACACCTGACTTTGATTCCGACACCTGACTTTGATTCCGACACCTGACTTTGATTCTGACACCCGACTTTGATACCTACACCTGACTTGGATTCTGACACCTGACTCTATGCAGTTTCTGGGCTGGTTCTGACTTTCATATCTGATTGAGTCACAAGTCAGCAGTCAGCTATGAAGCACATACAATGTTACATTGTGATTGGCCAGGATGACTGACCTCTGAGTGACGTCACTGCTCACACTCAGGAGTACAAGATACTTGTATAAGGCTGCAGGCTGAGAGCTCCAGGAGTCTGATAAAAATTTGTCTGACACAAAGTTGTCTGATACTTGACTGAGTCAGAGATCAGACTCACACATCATCTGAGTTTTTCATATACATACAAGCAACCAGCACATACAATGGTGGAGATTTATCAAGTAAAATGCTCCATAATTCTGGTATCATTTTCACCAAATAACCTCTCTGTGTTCCACATTCATCAAGTGTTTAAAATACTTTTATTACTTGTACAAAAAGGAGCGTGACCTACAACACTGCTGCAAAAATACATCCAAGTAACTTCTCTAACATTTATCAAGTGTTTTAGGCTGAGGCCCCACGTACCAGGCTGCAGCAAAAAAGCGTTGTGGGAAAAACCTTGGTAGAAATGCATCACAGTTTTTCCCTCAGAGATTTTCGCAGAAAGTCTGGCGAGGTTTCCTCTGCGGACTTTCTGCTTCCATTATAGCTATAGTGAAACCACCAGCATTTCCGTAAATTTAATTGACTTGCTATGATCTCCAAAACGTCAACTGTTTTGGAAATTGCAGCATTTCCACTGCGTGTATTTTTCTGCAATGCGTGGATTGTAGGGGTTGAACTGGTACTGGTAATTTGAACCGCACGCCGTGGCTGTAATTGGTTTGTTTTACAACACCTACAATCCACGCAGTGCAGAAAAATACTCGCAGTGAAAATGCAATTTCCAAAACAGTTGCGGTTTTGGAAATCGCAGCATGTCAATTCTGTTTACGGAAATGCTGGCAGTTTCACTATAGGTATAATGGAAGCAGAAAGTCCGCAGAGGAAACCTCGCCAGACTTTCTGCGAAATCTCTGACGGAAAAACTGTGATGCATTTCTGCCAAGGTTTTTCCCACAGCGCTTTTTGCTGCAGCCTGGTCGTGGGGCCTCAGCCTAAAACACTTGATAAATGTTAGAGAGGTTATCCGGATGTATTTTTGCAGCACAGTGTTGTAGGTCACGCCCCTTTACTATGAGTCCACGCTCCTTTTTGTACAAGTAATAAAAGTATTTAAAACACTTTATAAATGTGGCACACAGAGAGGTTATTTGGTGAAAATGATACCAGAATTATGGAGCATTTTACTTGATAAATCTCCACCATTGTATGTGCTGGCTGGCTTGTATGTATATGAAAAACTCAGATGATGTGTAAGTCTGATCTCTGACTCAGTCAGGAATCAGACAACTTTGTGTCAGACTCATGGAGCTCTCAGCCTGCAGCCTTATACAAGGATCTTCTACTCCTGAGTGTGAGCAGTGATGTCACTCAGAGGTCAGTCATCCTGGCCAATCACAGTATAACATTGTATGTGCTGCTTAGCTCACTGCTGACTTGTGACTCAATCAGATATGAAAGTCAGAAGTCATCTAAGTTTTACAACCAGCCCAGAAACTGCATAGAGTCAGGTGTCAGACTCAAAGTCAAGTGTCACACTCAAAGTCAGGTGTCAGACTCAAAGTCAGGTGTCAGACTCAAAGTCAGGTGTCGGGTATCAAAGTCAGGTGTCAGAATCAAAGTCAGGTATCATCAAAGTCAGGTATCAAAGTCAGGTGTCAGAGTCAAAGTCAGGTGTCGTTATCAAAGTCAGGTGTCGGTATCAAAGTCAGGTGTCAGAATCAAAGTCAGGTGTCAGAATCAAAGTCAGGTATCAAAGTCAGGTGTCAGAATCAAAGTCAGGTATCAAAGTCAGGTGTCAGAGTCAAAGTCAGGTATCAAAGTCAGGTGTCAGAGTCAAAGTCAGGTATCAGAGTAAGGTATCAAAGTCAGGTATCACTGTTGTAAACTGCTATTAATCTGATGTTTGACTCTGATATCTGAGTATGTCCTAATATGGACACTGTACGTGTAGACTGGGACAGAGTCAGTAGAGCCGAGGGATTCAATGACAGCTCTAGTGTACTGCTGGATGCAGTGGAGATGGGCGAACCTCGTGTGATTTGTTTCTCAGATATTTACAAGGTTTGCCCAACAGTTTTGTTTCAGGAATTGGTATAATGACATCAACGCGCTCCATGTGACTCCTGGGGCCCAATCACAGGCCTCAGTGGTCCCCTGGGTCTGTAATGTCAGGAGGTTGGACACCAACCAAAGACAACTATGATGGGAAGGAGCACCAGATGTAGTGAGGAAGCCTCGGAGAGGTGAGTACCAGTGTTTATTATTTTTCCGCACCTCTCCTGGGTCTCAGATTATTATACTCGGGGGTCTGAGGAGACCCCCAGAGTAAAATAGTGAATCAAGGATGTCCAACCCCAAAAGCCTGAGCTTGAGATTTTTAGAAAATTCATAATGAACCCGACTTGTTACAAACATCATCTGCAGCTCCAATCACATTTCTCTGGTAATTCATCACAACTGCCATAAAGCGTACACACCCTGCTGCAATGTATATACAGTCTATACAGGAAGGAAACCACTGTCTCCAATATGGCTGCCCCAGGGAAGTCAGAAAGCAAATAACTACAACACTTAAAGAAACTAAAAGGAAATACATGAGACATTCCCTTTAAGGATCTAGTAAAACAATGGTAGAGGACCTGCCATAGTGGAAGGGGGACTGCCGTTCTTTTAATAGTGGTTGTAGTGAGTATTGCAGCTCTTATCTTGTAGACTTGAATGGGACATCCAGTTTACACCAGCCCAGTGAAAGAGCTAATCTATGGGGATCCTGACAGTCGGACCCCAGATGAGCTAAAATATATGTCTTATCCTATAGAAAAGACATCAGTTTTAAAAAGTTGGAAAAACCCTTCAAGACCAAAAAGCCATAAAAATTTAGTGAAATTGTGGATTCATCCACCCCCTGCAGGTGACTTACCCTTAGATGTAACGCTGAGGATGAACATGAAGTCCTGGCTACCCACAATATTTTCCGCTCTACATACAAAACATCCAGAATCTGTCACAGACACCTCAGATATCCAGAGACTGGAAGATTCATTGGTGGATGTCACCTTGAATTTCTTATCGTACTGTATAGGAACGGAGGCTGCACCACGTAACCAGGAGAAGTTAGCCTGGAGGATCCGAGGAGTGAACAAGTTGGGGTCTGCGATCTGGAGTCCGGGTGTTAAATTTAGTGTCAAGACAACAGATTCTCCTTCTGTTATGAGTCTTTCTGTATTGTTGACATGTCCTGAGGACTGGGGGGGCTCTGGAGGAACCGAACACAGAATAGATGGATTTCAAGGATACTTTATGTGACGTAAGGTGAAGGAGACAAGAGAGACTGTGGGGCAAATGGTGCAAAATAAATTAAATCTTGTAGTGTGATGGATCGGGACAACACTGCCTACACCCCAAGTTCTAGAAGACCAAGTACACCTCTCTGTCCCTTATCTACATCAACCTACCCAAGGACAGGACAGCCGGATCCCCATTACTTGTAAAGACTAAAGATGGATGAACTTGTTTGGTATAAACCAGGAGTGCTATTATTATATTCTGGAGTTTCTTGAGACCCCACAGTATAATAAATGGGCGCCTCACTTTCCCTCACCTTTCCCTGGCTTCATTACAGCATCTGGTCATCTCCTGGGCATCATCTGACTTTTTCCGACCTCCTGAGTGAGGCCAGCAGCTCTAGGAGATGTTAATGTCATGCGATTGGGCATCAGTGGTGATTTGGGGCTGTTGAAGTCACCTGGAGGCCAGAAGAGGCTTGAAGACGCCCAGGAGAGTGCACTGGATGCTGCGAGGGAACCCACAAGAGCTGAGGGTAAAGGAGTTTTGGTTGTTTATTATACTTTGGCACCTTCCCCCCGGGCCTACTGTGGTCTAAAGAGATCTCACAGTCTGACAATGATTCATGGGTGGCGTTCCCCAAAATTTTTTGGAAAATTTGTAATGAAACCGGCTGGTTATGAACTGATTGAGTCTTCTCTAGTAAAGAAACTTTCACAGGATTGATTGTTTATTGCGATAAAAATAGTTCAGCAGCAACATAGTTAATAAAAGTTACTCAGTTGTAGCAGGGATCAACTATAAGAGATCACTAGACAGTCAATGGTATAAACACTCAACAACCGTATTCCTGAGGCAACACAGTCTGTTCTCACTGGGGGCCACACTCCTCCTACGGGTCCTGTGCTCTCTACACTTGCCTTCAGATATAGTCAGGCACAATTCCATACCGCACAGATACATAGCCACAATGGTTGCAGCAGGGCTCCAGTTGGAAGTTGACCCTTTTATATGGGAAATTTCCAACCCAACGTGACTACGAGTTACCATTAAGCACAACTGGATTCTGCCCATTTGCTTAGAATTACCATGCCGACTGGAGAAGACGAGATTACTCAGCAGCAAACACAATGATAGTGCCAGTGATAGATCACTATGGGGCAATTGGTGACGGTGGCAGTTCAGCAATGCAATAAGCCACATAACACATCTATAATAGTGTGTTAAAGCTGGGGATCTAGTCAGCAACCCATGAAACATCTACAAAGCCTGGTATATTTCACTTGAATAGTAATATGAAGGTCTTACCAAATATTAAGGCACACCTCGAGGTTTTTCCCAGCTGGTCGCCATGACAGGTGATGTTGGAGCCTTGGATATTATCAGACACATTTCTGTAGACTTGGTCACTCTCTGTCTGTGTTATGTTATTATAGGACAAGGTCACATTGGCTGCAGGCTTTCCTCCTGGCCAGGAGCAGATGAGTAGCATGGTCTGGTTGGTGGCCTGGTGGGCAGTACAGAAAATGTCACCCTCCGGGTACCCTGTAAGATAAATCATATGGTGTGGATATATTTTACAGAATTACCTTCAGCTGGAGCTGTGGAGAACATCTCTATCTTTGGACACTTCTGATGTCTCCCTATTTACACACATACAAGTCACAGTGAAAACTTACATATTAGAGTCAGATTCAGGGGGTCGCTGGTGCTGGAGTTGACCGGGTTCTGGATGGAGCAGGTGTAGGATCCACTGTCAGTCTCAGTTATTGGGGTGAAGTCCAAGTAGGGTCCCCTGCAGGTCACATGGGGCTCAGAGCAGATCATCTTCTCACCACGATGAAAAGTGTAAGTAGTCACATTCTGACTCCCGGGATCACAATGGAGGGTCACATTGGTGCCATTGACAAGCTCCGTTTGGTTATGCTTGAGATGTGGGGCAATAAGAGAAGCTGAAGAGAAAACATATGAACGTGTAAGAGACAAAAAAACATTGCCGAAAAGTAGATCATGAACTGTCTGCAACAAAGCGAAGGTAGATCAACATTAAGGTGATTGTCCATCAGAGTAACAGATGTTGTAAATGGGGGAGGGACTGTTTCAAATTATGTATTGGACCCCAAGAGCTCCATGTTACACCTCTAGTTAGTGGTCTGTAGTCATATACCAAAGCATAATCCAGGCCCTAACCATGCCCCACCTCAGCTAATATATATTAAGTAATATAAATGAAAATACAATAATGTATATATATATATATATATATATATATATATATATATATATATATATACAATAGATACAATGTAATATTAGTGATAATACAATAATGTATTTAATGTAATACAAATGAAAATAAAATAATGTAATATATATAATGTAATATACAGTAAGTGAAAATATGATAATGTAATGTATATAATGTAATATAAGTGAAAATAAAATAATGTAATGTATATAAAGTAACATAAGTGATAATACAATAATATACAGTACAGACCAAAAGTTTGGACACACCTTCTCATTCCAAGAGTTTTCTGTATTTTCATGACTATGAAAATTGTAGATTCACACTGAAGGCATCGAAACTATGAATTAACACATGTGGAATTATATACTTAACAAAAAAGTGTGAAACAACTGAAAATATGTCTTATATTCTAGGTTCTTCAAAGTAGCCACCTTTTGCTTTGATTACTGCTTTGCACACTCTTGGCATTCTCTTGATGCCTTGAGCAACTAGAGGAAGAGGAGAAAGCAAAAAGAGATTTGACAAAGCAGATTTCAACACTGCAGGCTCAGGCGACTGATATGAAGAAAAAAATGGAGGATTTGGTTGGCTCCAAGAATGAAGTTGAGAAAAACCTGGAATATGTGCAGATATTGTATGAGAGCAAGGCTAGTGCTTATGACAAGCTGGAAAAGGCCAAGAGAGAATTGGACCTCCAGATAGAAGACATGAAGATTCTGTTTGAGGGAAACCTGCCTAATTTATCTGCTGAGATTGTAGATCTAAAAATGCTTGTTGCTAAACTAAAGGTGCAAGTGAACAAGCAGGAGGAAATTGCATGCATCAAGAAACAGCTGGAGTTTCAGATGGATCACGTGAAGCGCGAGTCAGAAATAAAGTTGGAAGAGCGCACTTTTCAGATTGAACAGTTAAAAACCGAGGTGGAATCTAAAAGAGAAGAATTGGATCGATTGCAGCAGTCTTTATCCAATACTGAACAGTTGGCATCTGCCCTATCTTCAAAGCTGTCAGCACTAGAAGCTGAGAAGGATTCGCTGCAGAACCTGTTAACCTCTAAAGAATCAGAGCTGCAAGGTGTGCTAGTAAAAACTGAGATGGAAGCGGCACAGAAAAATGTGGCAGTGAAGAAAGTTCTGGAGCTGGAATCAGAGATTTGTGCGCTACAGAAGGCGTTAGAATTGGAGAAAGCTTCCGGCATAGAGGCAGAGAAAGGAGAATCATTAAGTCAGACAGACATAAGTGACCTGTCCACTGATGTTGATACCAATGATCAGATTATGATGAAACCACGTGATTCGGTAAAACATCAAGTAGAGGGTAGAGTTCCCCAGGAAGATGCTGCTAAAGGTGGACTTCCTGCAAAATGTGAGGAGGCCAAAGAAGGTCCAACAGAAGAAGAAACTGTGATTGGTCACACAATGCCTGTGACAGAGTGGGTCCAAAGCCTAGAGGGCTGTGAGATGGTAAATAAGGTGAAGGGTCATCAAAAGGGTGGAACAAGAGTCCGTAAGAAGACTGACCACGCATATGTTGTCCCAACAGCTAAAGTGTCTGAAGCCATTGTGGATAAAGGTGTTGCTGTGCCTGTCTCTAGCCAAATGTCTGGTGGACAAACGGTGAATAATGACTCCATGTTGTCTGTGAAGGGGGAGTCAGGAAGTAATACAGTCAACCCAAAAAGAAGAGAAGAGGCAGAAGTTGTTTTACCGCCTGATGCTAATAGCAACAAGAAGAGGCGGAGATACAATGTTGCTATGTCCCTAACTAATGGAAGTAACCGTGGTAGAGGTTCTAATGCAGAGACTGAGCAGCCGTCATTTGCATGCAGAAGTAAGAGATGGTTACATGTCACCAATGATGTGACAGTTGTTAAAGACATGCCAGAAAATGTAGTTCAGCGTGATTTATTATGTGAGGGTGTACGGTATGGCCCTCGTGCAGAAGGAGAAGATATTGCGGTACAGAGCTTGTGTATCTCAGACAAAGAGGAGAACAAGCAGCCTATGTCTCCTAAACTTCTAAGCCTTGATGGTGATGGCAAAGTTTGCTTTGGGATGAAGGTTGCGGAAAAGATACCCGTAAAACAGTTGTACTCTGGAGACATTGATGTGCATGAAGTACGTGTTAGTTGGTCTCTGAGCTCCTGTGGATTCATGATAGGAGAAGATGAAGATTCTTACGGCTATTCATTAAAGGGATAAAGTCATGCAATGGGATGGCTGAAGACTATGGCGAGAAATGTGATGAAAATGATGTGATCCACTGTATGGTGAATTGTGAAGATGATGAAGCAAAACTTGCCTTTGCACAGAATGGCCAGGATCTTGGCGTAGCATACAAAGTGATGAGAAAAAGGAAATGTCGAGTAACCGGAATCTGGAAAATGAGACCGCCAGATTGGGACATGTGGACAATTACAGGACAGGCATACATGGTCGAAGAGGGACTTCGACATAGCATGTCTTGTCCCATTGTAGCTTACCCCATGGGTAGTGAGCTGAGGGGGAGGGTATGTGAGTATATGAGCCAGAGGGCGCTGTTGAGCGACCCAGGCCAGCCCTGAAAAGGCCTTCAGCCACGCCTTTGGGTGGGGGCGTGTAACTCCGGAAGGCTGGAGAAACCTACATGGAGCAGGAGATAGTGGACCCAACTGGACAGATAGACGGTCTGTGCCTGGAGGGCTGGGGTCCACAGGGGACTTTTGCTAGAGCTGACCAGGAGTCAGACTAGTTAGGGGCTCGAGTAGTGAGTGCCCTAACTGTGGCCTAGGTTTGTTGTTGTTTTGTTATGTTGCAGTTAAGCTGAATAAAGCCACTCTTTATTTTACACTTGGACCATCTGAACACTATCTTTCCGGCGCCCAGTACCACGAACCACCGCTGTCTGGACCAGGAGTCGGCCGCCATTTTGAGACTAATTCCCCAAGTTGTCGCAATATATATAGATATATATATATATATATATATATATATATATAAGGAATAAAGGATTATTGGAAAGAATGCGCTCCGTGGAGCCGTGGAGGAAACCGCTAAATGTAATATACACAGGTTAATCCTAGGTCATTCCTCAATACTTGAGGTTTTTTAACCAAACCAGTTATGGTCAGAAAAAAAGAGTTCATATTGTGAGATATAATAGATCAGGATCGCATTCCACTGGGGTTGCCGGCCATTCGAGGGACTAAAGCCTGAACTATCCTCACCCTGTGACCATTTCGTGGTTTGTTTTTGAGGAGAGCAAATCCTGGGATCTTGTTAGGAACAGTTGTTCCAGTTCTACTTATATATACAGTATATATAATGTATATAGTATAATATAAGTGATATGCAATATATATAATGATCATGATGCTGTTTGTTCACTAGTGTTATATTTATACTGAAACTACATTACACACAGCCGGACTCTATTAACTCATTAAGTGACTTCTGAAGGCAATTGTGTGCACTGGATTTTATTTAGGATTTTATTTAGGGGTATCAGAGTACAGGGGAACTCTAGACTTTTGCACGTCACACTTTTTCAGATTTTTATTTGATTAAAATTTTGATAACCTTGTATCACCTTCCACTTCACAATTATCTGATACTTTGTGTTGTTATCACTGAAAATCTCAAAAAGATACATTAAAGTTTTTGGTTGTGACAAAATGTGACAAAATTCAAGGGGTGTGAATACTTTTGCAAGCCACTGTATATGAAGATGATAGAGCCAGTCATGAATAATCTAGTGTACCTACTATATAATAGACAGGTCATATTTAAGGTATATATGAAAATGATAGAGCCGGTCATGTATAATCTAGTGTACATACCATATAATATAGAGGTCATACTTATAATATAGATGAAGATGATAGAGCCAGTCATGTATAATCTAGTGTAAATACCATATAATATACAGATCGTACTTACGGTATATATGAAGATGATAGAGCCAGTCATGTATAATCTAGTGTACATACCATATAATATACAGATCGTACTTACGGTATATATGAAGATGATAGAGCCAGTCATGTATAATTTAGTATACATACCATATAATATACAGGTCGTACTTACGGTATATATGAAGATGATAGAGCCAGTCATGTATAATCTAGTGTACATACCATATAATATACAGATCGTACTTACGGTATATATGAAGATGATAGATCCAGTCATGAATAATCTAGTGTACCTACTATATAATAGACAGGTCATATTTAAGGTATATATGAAAATGATAGAGCCGGTGATGTATAATCTAGTGTACATACCATATAATATACAGGTCATACTTATAATATAGATGAAGATGATAGAGCCAGTCATGTATAATCTAGTGTAAATACCATATAATATACAGATCGTACTTACGGTACATATGAAGATGATAGAGCCAGTCATGTATAATCTAGTGTACATACCATATAATATACAGATCATACTTACGGTACATATGAAGATGATAGAGCCAGTCATGTATAATCTAGTGTACATACCATATAATATACAGATCGTACTTACGGTACATATGAAGATGATAGAGCCAGTCATGTATAATCTAGTGTACATACCATATAATATACAGATCGTACTTACGGTATATATGAAGATGATAGAGCCAGTCATGTATAATCTAGTGTACATACCATATAATATACAGATCGTACTTACGGTATATATGAAGATGATAGAGCCAGTCATGTATAATCTAGTGTACATACCATATAATATACAGATCGTACTTACGGTATATATGAAGATGATAGAGCCAGTCATGTATAATTTAGTGTACATACCATATAATATACAGGTCGTACTTACGGAATATATGAAGATGATAGAGCCAGTCATGTATAATCTAGTGTACATACCATATAATATACAGATCGTACTTACGGTATATATGAAGATGATAGAGCCAGTCATGTATAATTTAGTGTACATACCATATAATATACAGGTCGTACTTACGGTATATATGAAGATGATAGAGCCAGTCATGTATAATCTAGTGTACATACCATATAATATACAGATCGTACTTACGGTATATATGAAGATGATAGAGCCAGTCATGTATAATTTAGTGTACATACCATATAATATACAGATCGTACTTACGGTATATATGAAGATGATAGAGCCAGTCATGTATAATTTAGTGTACATACCATATAATATACAGGTCGTACTTACGGTATATATGAAGATGATAGAGCCAGTCATGTATAATTTAGTGTACATACCATATAATATACAGGTCGTACTTACGGTATATATGAAGATGATAGAGCACAGTCCAGGTGGTGAAGTTTATTGATGTGGCTGCGGTTACTGTATAGATTCCGGCATCAGTATGCGTGATAATATGTATTTTCAGAGAACCATTATCCTGTATTTCATATTTTTCCCCATACTCAGGATTAGACTTCCATCCATGACATGTTTTTATCACGATGATATCCCTGGAGTTTTTTGTCCACCATAGAAACTCAGGAGAGAAATGAAACTCTGGATTGAAATCTACAGAGCTCCCGAGAGTCTTGTTCACCAGCTCTGGAGACTGAGCAGATCCAGAACCTGCAAGAAGACGACACAATGAGAAGAAAGTGACAGAAACCCATATTAAGGAGTCTTATTATATTTGTATTATATTATATTACACTTACCATATAATAATATATTTTCATCACATTACATTATGTTCACATTACATTACATATTGACATTTATATATTTACATTATGTTATTATATTATATTACATCTACATATTGCATTTATATTAAATCATATTTACATTACATTATATTATATTTACATATTACATTATATTATATTCCAGATTATGACCACTTGATTTTCTCCCTTCTATATCAGCTCTCACCTATATGTAGTGAAAGTATTAGCAAGCTGGGTAAAAGCTGGAAGAAATCCATCCGGATATTATAAATGTGGCCCTTAATGTGCACTGCGGCTTATTCCATGTATCTCTCCATGTATCTGCTGGTATCACACACCTGCCGGTTACCCATTAACCCGACTTCCCCCTTTTTTTTGCACCTTTTCGTCTCCTCTTTATCTTTAGTCATTTCTTTTATACACAGAACAAATATTCAAATCTAAATCTAATTTTATACGGTGACATTCAATGTGTGACATGTGTTACGTGACTGATGGAACTTTCCGCCTGTCAGAAATGTTTTATACGTTCATCTCTAGTAATAATCGTTAATGCTATTATTTTAGTGTGCAACGGATATTTCTAGAGAGGCGGTCGGAGGATTTTACTCTATAAAGATCGGGTATGGACAGGACAGGGAAAAAACATCCCTATCAATGGCGAAACGTCATATTTCCATTTTCTTGCTATAAGTAATTTGGTGATAATAATTCAGATATTTTCAGCATCACAATCCTTATCCGAGGAGACGAACAATACAATGTATTTACCAGCTATAGGAATAGATCCCTCCGGACTCTGCGCTATAATTCCATACCATACAAGTAGTACAAGACCGGCTGCTGCTTCACCCTCCTGATCCTGAACATCTGCTCACCTAGAAAAGATGGGTGTTACAAGATGGCGCTGCCCAGATGATGACTGTAAATGGAGACACAGTTCCATACAGAGATGAAATGGTTAATGTGCAAGTATCTGTTTCGCACCCGAGCTGGGAGCTTTGTCACAATAAGGGCAGGTTCACACTACTTTTATCTAATATCCGATGCTCTCATCCAGTGGATAATAAATAATGGATGCAGATGGAGCCCCCTGTAGGCAGGACTCTTCTATTACAAGATTAAACAAACGTTGTAAGAAAGAAGAGAGATGATAGAAAGGAGAAGAATGAAGAGAGAAGGGAAAAGGTGTAGGACAGAAGATAGAAGAAGGATTATAGTAGGAGAACAAAGATAGAAGGGAGAAGAGAGAAGATAGAATGGAGAAGATAGAAGAAGGATGATAGTAGGAGAACAAAGATAGAAGGGAGAAGAGAGAAGATAGAATGGAGGAGAGAGAAGGGAGAAGGTGTAAGACAGAAGATAGAAGACAAAAGAAAGAAGAATGATGATAGCAGGAGAACAAAGATAGAAGGAAAAAAAGAGAAGATAGAAGGGAGAAGAGAGAAGCGAGAGGAGAGAAGAGAGAAGGGAGTAGGTGTAAGACAGACTATAGAAGACAACAGAAAGAAGAAGGATTGCCTAACATGGTCATGTCACCCATTTTAGCTTCAACCAACTGTTTCATGTCATCACATGTAGCCCCATATCTAGTCTGGATTTGAGACAGTATTTTTACGAAGGGCCGGGGTCTGGGTTCTGAGTCCAGCCCAAAAGTTTAGTGTTTGCTGGGAAATTCTCTGGCCAGAGTGTGCGTGAAAAAAAAAAGCAGCAAAGATGGGGGGTTCCTCCAGTAGTGAGCTCAAACCAGGCGTAGAAAAAAAGGTCATTAAGAATATGAAGAAGCAACATAAGGGGTGGTTGAGAGACAATGGCTTTATTGGGCAAGCCAGGATGTGGTCTAAAGTGTTCAAAGAATCAGAGGTAGATATTGATGAACCATCCTCAGTAAGTAATCCAGGAGGTTGGGGGTGTCTGGCGTGTGGACAGCAGAATCAGAATCCCAGTTGGAGGGATAATTGTATAAATTTGGTCATCCTGTCACAGACGGGAAATTCACTCAATAATCCTTTTGTGACTTTTCAGAAAACAGCCCCAGGTGTAGTGGCCTCAGTGACAGTTACTAAATCAAAGTCTGGAAGTGATAAAGATGGGAAAATTGTAGTGACAGAAGTTCCCAATTGTGGCGATTGTGACAGACATGAGGAAAGACGGCCAGACAGCTCAACAAGACAGACAGACTGGACTACGGTTGATTTCTATGACTCTCCCAAAATACCCTCTGGTGTACTCAGGGCTGGCATTGGGGGGGGGGGGGGGAAACTGGGCAATTGCCCAGGGCCCCATCCCCAAAGGGGCCCCCAGGATCCAGAGCCTGATGACTCAGGATCCCGGAGTCAGGCCCGGCCATATCAATAACGGAAAAGAACCCAGCGTCATGTGCTGCAGGGCCCCTTTCCGAGGTGAGCAAAAATAACAAACATTTTTATTCACCTGTCCTTGGCGTCCGATGTCATCTTCTGGCGTCCCGGACGTCACCGCTGAGGCCAGTCCTCAGAGGTCATGTGGGGCGTACTAACAGCATGCCTCACGTAACCACTGAGGCCTGTGATTGGGCCTCAGTGGTGAAGTCCACAACACGTGATGTCAGCCACAAAGAAGAGGAAGCCGGTGCCGGCGGGAATAGCGGAGCAGCATGAGGAGGCTCAGGAGAGGTAAGGCAAGGTAAGTATAACTGTTTGTTATTTTCCCTTACCTCCCCCGAGGCCTTTGATAATTATACTCTGGAGTCTGAAGAAACCCCAGAGTATAATATAATAATAGCACTGAGGGAGTCTGTACGGCCACTGCGGAGCATTATACTGTGGGGGCCTCCTCTGGATAGCATATTATACTGTGTGGGGCCACTGTGGAGCATTATACTGGGGAGGGGGCCCTCTGGTTAGCATATTATACTGTGTAGGGCCACTGTGGATCATTATACTGGGGAGGGGGCCCTCTGGTTAGCATATTATACTGTGTGGGGCCACTGTGGAGCATTATACTGGGGAGGAGGCCCTCTGGTTAGCATATTATACTGTGTAGGGCCACTGTGGAGCATTATACTGGGGAGGGGGCCCTCTGGTTAGCATATTATACTGTGTGGGGCCACTGTGGAGCATTATACTGGGGAGGGGGCCCTCTGGTTAGCATATTATACTGTGTGGGGCCACTGTGGAGCATTATATTGGGGGAGGAGGACCTCTGGAAAGCATGTTATAGTCTGTGGGGCCTCTGTGGAGCATTATAATGTGGGGGGGCTCTGGAGAGCATGTTATATTCTGAGGCCACTTTGGAGCATTAAACTGGAAGGCCCCTCTGGAGAGCATATTATACTGTGTGGGACCACCGTGGAGCATTATACTGGGGGGGGGGGGCCCTCTGGAGAGCATATTATACTGTTTTGGGCCACTGTGGAGCATTATACTGGGGGAACCACTCTGGGCAGTATATTATACTGTGTGAAGGCCATTGTGGAGCATACTATACTGTGTGGGGTCACTGTGGAGCATTATTCTGTGGGGGCCATCTGCAGAGCATATTATATTGCGTGGCACCACTGTGGGGCATTATTCGGGGGAACTAAGGAGCATTACACTAGGGGGCCCTCTGGGAGCATATTATACTGTGTGGGGCCTACTTTGGAGCATTATACTGCGGGGACGCTCTGGGAAGTATAATATATTGTGTGGGGCCACTGTGGAGCAAAATATTGGGGGGGCACTGTGGAGCATTATACTAGGGGGGCCTCAGCGGCGCATATTATACTATGGGCCACTGTGGAGCTTTATACTGGGGGGAAGGGGCAGTGTGGGGAGCCTGTTATACTGTGTGGGGCCACTGTGGAGTGTATTATATTGTGTGGGGCTTCTCAGGAGCATATTATACTCTGTGGGGCCATTGTAGAGCATTTTACTGGGGGGAGGACTGTGGGGAGCATATTATATTGTGGGGGACCACTGTGGCACTGTGGAGCATTATACTGGGGGAACCCCTCTGGGGAGTATATTATGCTGTGTGAAGGCCATTGTGGTGCATGTTATACTGTGTTAGGCCACTGTGGAGCATTATAGTGGGGGGCACTGTGGGGTGCATATTATATTGTGAGGGACAACTGTGCCACTGTGGAGCATTATACTGTGTGGAGCCTTATATACCATGTGGGGCCACTATGGGGGGCTCAGGGGAGCGTTTTATACTGTGTGGGGCCACTGTGGAGCATTATATACCATGTCAAGCATTATACTGTGGGGGGGGTCAAAATTCCTGCTGGCAGCCCTGTGTGCTATGTCTGCATCACAGCTCCCTCACTATAATCTTGCACATACATGTAGTGCTCCATGGCCATGTCATTCTCCATACAGTACTGTGCATGAACTGGCCATGGAGTTATTGGGGCCTGCACAGTACTATAGGGGCTGACTATACGGGGAACATACTCAGTAACACAGGATAGTCAGCACATATGTAAGACTTCAGTGAAGGAGCCGTGGTGTAGGCTATTAGCAGGAAGCTGTTGTGTGGGGCCCCAGAACAAGATCCTCTGGTGGGCCTAAGGCCCTTCAGTCCGACACTGTATAACGGAGAACTATTATATATAAGGGTGGGTTACTATATATAATTGGGAAACTTAAATATGAGAGGGCTATTATAAGGGGGGACTATTATTTATAAGACGGGCTATTATTTATAAGGGGGAAACTAATATATATAAGGCATCCATTATAAGGGGGGAGCTATTATTTATAAGAGGGGAACTGTTTATAAGGGGGTATAATTGTTAAGTGGGCTTATTTATAAAGGGGGCTATTAGTGATAATGGGGACTATTATTTATAAGGGTAACTATTATTTATGAGAGGGCTATTATTAATAAGGGAGCAGTATTATTTTTAGGGGGTGACTGTTACTAATAAGGGGGATATTACTGATACAGGGCACTATTTATCACTTATAAGGGCGCTATTACTGATAAAGGTGTAATATTATTTATAAGCAGGGACTTTTATTTATAAGGAGGCGCTATAATAACTGATGACTGGGTGCAAAAATCTAATAGGTGGTACAAAGGTGCTCATTTGAATTGTGTGTGGTAAATGGGGCTTGTTATTACTTTTTTGTTGAGAGAAAGAAGGCATTATTATAGGGGCTGTCACTGGAAGACGATGGTGTTTGCATATCAGCATTTGGGGCAGTGCTTTTAATTTTGCCCAGGGCCCAACTTTGTCTAAAACCGGCCCTGGGTGTCCCTCCACAAGAGACTGAAATGTAAACTCCCCAAAAAGAAAGGGTTAAGACATGTGTCAAACTCAGAAACTAGACCTCTGCCCTTCAAAAAAATACTGTCTCAAATACAGACTAGATATGGGGCCACATGTGGTGACATGAAACAGTTGGTTGAGGCTAAAATGGGTGACATGACCATGACCATGTTAGGCAATTTAGCCCCGGAATGTGATGCCATGTCGACAGAAAAGGACTATTTGACAAGTAAAGTTTCGGGACAAGACTATGTAGATCAATTGGAGAAAATTCTAATAAAGTGAATCAGTCAAGTTGACACACATGACACAGGGTAGAGGGGAAATTGAAGGAAAATTCTACAACAGAGTGTGCACAGCTTGGGAAGATATGGGGTATGATGCAGATAAGATACATGTGAGGTTGTTAGCCTCTGCCTTCATGGAAGGGCTTGGAAGGCAAGTAAGAAATGTAATACAAAAATCCAGGCCAGAATGCAAGACAGCGGACCCAGCCACCTTGTGTAAAGTCGCTCAAGAAATAGAATTGGATAGTAGACCCTGCAAACCTGCAGTGGCCGGCATTAACCCCTGTTATGGGATGGGTAATCGAAAGGTGATCTACTGCCTCAATTGTGGGAAACCAGGACATGCGAAAAGTCAGTGCAGAACTCCAAGAAGGAAGTTCAAAGGGGATGAAGGGGGACTTCACCCTCCTCAGGATTATTGTCTAATATAATCCATTTTACATGGAGAGACGTTACGATACAATCCTCCAGATCTGGGTGATATATTACATACCGCATTTCTACCAGATATACTTACCTTACCAAAATACTCGGAGAATCTAATATAGTGCAAAGAGAAAAAAATCATTGTAATACCACTGGTATGATGTTTAGGGGATTATACATTATATATTCCAACCTGTAATTGTAATAGTCATTCTGTTTATATCAATGCCAGGATTCAACTTTTATGCTTTTTGTAAGATAAAATCCGCTTTCAAGAAATGTCCCCTAAAAAAAAAGAAACTAAGATATTGTGATGTTCCACAGGGGTTCAACTTTTGGTTTGAATCCAGTGAAGAAAATTTTAAAGTCTGTCAGTTTGCCCTTAAAGGGGTATTCCCAATAACATAACCCTATCTATATTTGTAGATAATTAAAAGTTAAACATGTTTGCAAATATCAGTAGTTAAAAATTCTGCAGAGTTTTAAAGATTTTCTCTAACTTTCTTAGCGGTGACATCTGTTGTCTTGATTAGTTGCCAATGGATATGACCACAAATGCCGACATTTTCTATGGTCTGGGACATGTCAGGAACCCAATCATGATTTTCGTATTGTAGCTGGGTTATCAGGAACACTACATGTATCAGAAGATATCCCGACCACAATAAGGAAATCATGGCTTATGACCTTAGAAAGTTCCTGCATTGATGGTCATATCCACTGGCAACCGATCAAGACAACAACTTGTGACCACAAGAGAAAATTTTTAAAACTCTGCAAAATGTATAATTACTTATATTTGCAAAAAAATTTAAGTTTTAATTATTTACAAATTTAAAAATGGTTTTGTTCATGGGAATACCCCTTTAAAGGTAACCTGAACTACAGCTCAGGGGTTCTGAATGCCTGAGGTAATTACAACAGGTGGGGTTTGTCATGGAAAATATCTGAAAAGCTATCTGCTTTAATCATATTCTTGTATTTAGTTTGTAGCGCTCTGCAGATGTTCTGCAGAGAATAACCAAAACATTGTTGACTGCCAAGTAGCTCCAAGGACGTTGTATCTGATGGACCAGCACATTCAGGACACGCAAGAAATCACAGAAGAGTCAATTATTACAAAGTGAAACTTGGCTTTGGGCCACCAGGGTCCGCAGCCTATATATGATATCTGTTTGTGCCCAAAGGGAAAATGTTTCGATAAAAGGGTTAACCGATGGTTAAATGGAAAAGTAAAGTATAGCGACAATGTGTATAGGAAAATATTCAAACATATGAAGTTATGTCTTATACTATATTATGTGAATAACATGTCCACTAAAAGAACAAAAAGTTGACAATGAAAGATTCTGGATCTCCACAGCGTGGGTATAGCTGGACACGGAGAGAGAGAAGGGCCCACTCACCCTCCGTCGCCAGAACAACCCGCAAAGGGGTTTGAGGATCTTTATTCTAGTGCCTAGTCCCTAGTGCAAGGCACAAAGGGAATAGATAGATGTTTTATGGAAGTGCAGAAAGGAGGGTGTAGAGACAGAAGTAGGTAATAAGTACTATTATGACTGTTTTGATGATGAGAATAGTAGGGAAAAAATGAAAGTGATACTAAGGAGGAGTCGAAGAAAGTGATTCAGAAAGAGCAATGGAACGTAATGAAACTTCCTAAGTACCCAGAGAAAACCCCAGCAAACAGTCCAGAAGGTTGGACCTGCAAAAATTGTGGTCAACAAAACCCTGATTGGAGAGAATTCTGTGCGGCAAGAGCTGGCCTTTATCCTGTGGTAACATGGACAACCCTGCCGTGGTCCCCTAAGTGAACAAGAGTTGATTTAAGTCAATTGAGAACGCAAAAAGGATTTGGTATCAGTGTTTGTTATGGTATGCAGGAGGAAGGGCGTAGCCCTAGTGCTTCGGCGCCATCTTTATTCTAAATATCCTCACCATACGGGTGACCAGCAGGTTGGACCTTCCTTAGATGTAGACAGTAAAATCTGTTACATTTTGTGTTCTTTTGTTATGAACCATGTCCCATCAGGACTGTCCCTCATTGTAGAACATGTATGTGTACGTTGTTTAATCAAAAGACTGTCATGTGACAATGTTTATAGGGAAAAAAAAAAGACAAATTCTTGTGTTTCAGTGCTGAGTAAGTGAATTAGAAGTCACTCACATATCTGCTCTGCAATGTCTTGTGTTTATAATTTTTGCTATGATGGTCGGGGGATAGACTGGATCCCTTATTTAAGGCTTCTGCCTGCTCTGCTGATATATTTTGATTATTTACTAAACCTCATTGAATTGTTTGTAATTCTGAAGTGTGTAGAAGTTGTAGAGAACTAATAATAATAATAATAATAATCATCATCATCATCATACTCATAATCTTTATTTCTATAGCACCAACATATTCCGTATCACTTTACAAATCAGAGGACACATGAACAGACAATATGAGACATTACAATGTGGCAAAGAAATAAACATATCAAACAATAAGAGTGAGGGCTCGGACACAAGAGCTTACATTCTCTGAGGAGTTAGGGGGACACAAGAGGTCAGAGGGCTTGTTTGTTACAATGGTCCAGCCATCTTTTAATATAAAAAGGTTATGTAACTGAAGCTGTATGAACCCGTCACCAGCCGATATCTGTGAATAAACAGATAATAAGTGCAAGGAGTGCAGGGAAACTTCTAGATGGAGAGGACAGGATCTGAGGAACAGAGGAGGAAGGATAAAAGCTGTTATTGTTCTCCACCTCCGCATACTACATTGTGATCAGGGCACGTGATAAGCCTGACCATACAAATGTGATTTTAGGGCAGTTTTGAAGCTTCTGTAGTTGGGAATTAATCGGATTGTCCAGGATAAAGCATTCCAGAGCACCGGTGCAGCTCGAGAAAAGCCTTGGAGACGGGAGTGGGATGTTCGGATGACAGAGGACACAAGTCTAAGGTCATTGGCAGAACGGAGAGGACGGTTAGGGTGGTAGACAGTGATGAGAGAGGAGATATAGGGAGCGCAACGCTATGGATGGATTTGTGGGTCAGTGTCATAATTTCATATTATATTCTGTAATGGATGGGCAACCAATACAGCGACTGACACAAGGTAGATGTGTCTGTGTACTGGAGTGACAGAAAGATGAATCTGGCGGCCTCATTCAGGACAGATTGTAGTGGGGGGAGTTTAGCAAGAGGAAGCCCAATTAGAAGAGAATTGCAATGGTGATGACGAAAGAGAATCAGAGCGCCAATGAGACGTCAGAGCAACAGTGAGGGGTCAGAGCGACAGTGAGGGGTCAGAGCGACAATGAGGGGTTTTGATATTTCCACGGTGAGAAAAGGGCGAATTCTAGAGATTTTTTTAAGGTGTAGGTGGCAAGAGCGAATATGTGGGGTAAAGGTGAGATCTGAGTCAAATACAACCCCCAGACAGCGGGAATGCCACCTCGGGGTAATAGTAAGACCACAGACAGGAATGGAGATATCAGGGTTAGGTCGGTTAGTGAATGGAGGGAACACAAGAAGTTCAGTTTTTGAAAGATTCAATTTCAGATAAAGAGAAGACCTGATGTTAGAGACAGCAGAGAGACAGTCACTGGTGTTCTGTAGTAGTGCAGTGGTGATGTCATGGAATGAGGTATATAGTTGGGTATCATCAGCATAAAGATGGTATTGAAAGCCAAATCTGCTGATAGTTTGTCCGATAGGGGCTGTGTACAGAGAGAAGAGGAGGGGACCTAGGACCAAGCCCTCAGGAACCCTAACCGCAAGGGGCAGAGGAGAAGAAATAGCACCAGCGAATGATACACTAAAGCGGTCAGAGAGATAGGAAGAAAACCAAGAGAGAGCGGTATCCCTGAGGCCAATAGAATGGAGCATAGTGAGGAGGAGTTTGTGGTCTACAGTATCAAATGCTGTGGAGAGATCAAGAAGAATAAGTAGTGAATAGTTCCCTTTAGATTTCAATGTCAAGAAATCGTTGGAGACCTTTGTGAGGGACGTTTCTGTAGAGTGTTGTGCACGAAAACCTGATTGTAAGGGGTCCAGAAGAGAGTTAGCAGAAAGATAGTGGATTAGGCGGGAGTAGACCAAGCGTTCCAGGAGTTTAGAGATGAAGGGGATATTAGAGACAGGTCGGTAGTTAGCAGCACAGGATGGGTCAAGGGAGGGTTTTTTCAGTAGTGGGGTTATGACAGCATGTTTGAAGGACAAGGGAAAGATTTCAGAGAAAGAGATTAAAAATTTTAGGAAGGTGAGTTGTAACAGTAGGGGACAGAGACCGTAGGAGATGGGATAGGATCGCTTGTGCAAGTAGTGGGGCGAGAAGAAGAAAGTAGCTGGGAGACTTCTTCTGTTACTGGGTCAAATAATGAGAGTCCACAATGAGGAGCAACTTAAAAGAGATAAAAAGAAGAAAACGCCGAGCGGCACATAGCATAATACTGTTTGGTAACAAATGCTCAAATATATTTAAAATGATGCAGATATAATAGTGAAATGTGCTGTGTATCAATTCACAAAAAATGAGAGAAAGATACTGCAATAAAAAATGAGGATGTTAAGGTTTTACCCTCACCTGGTTTAGTTGTGAGTTTAGTCACAACCGCTATATCCGCTTTTTGGATGTTAGAAGTAGGATGCTGCAGGACCTCTTGATGCCAAAATTCCAAGGAACTGGATGCAATGTTTGTAGATTGTGTTGGATAAAATTCAGAATCCAAAAAAAAATAGAGGTGCATATACTGCGCTATTCCAAAAAGGTTTTCTTTATTAGGCTCAACACACAACGCGTTTCGGAGATAAAAGGTCTCCTTTTTCAAGTGCAAATGAAACAATCTCATTTGCACTTGAAAAAGGAGACCTTTAATCTCCGAAACGCGTTGTGTGTTGAGCCTAATAAAGAAAACCTTTTTGGAATAGCGCAGTATATGCACCTGTGTTTTTTTTTTGGATTCTGAATTTTATCCAACACAATCTACAAACAATGAGGAGCAAGGGAGGGAAGGGGATTGGACTGCTTGGAGATTGGGTTATTTCCTGATGGATGTTGTCGATTTTGTCTTTGAAGTATGTGGCCATGTCTTGAGCACTGAGGTCTGTGACAGGTACCCGCACCTTTGGGGTGAGGAGAGAGAGAAAGGTGTCAAAGAGTCGTTTAGGGTTATTGGAGAGAGAGAGAGAGATGAGAAAGGTGAAGTAAGCTTGTTTGGCGAGGTGAAGGGTAGAGTTATAGGTAGTGGTTTAACTAAAGTCTTGTGGGCCCTGGTGCAAACTTTTGTCCGGGGACCCCTACCCCCTCCCTACAGCAAATTCTTGATAGTGACAGTTACAGGGCCCCAAAAAGTATAATATGCCTGACAGTGGCCCCATATAGTATTATATGCTCCACATTGCTCCTCCCACACACAGTATAATATGCTCCCCACAGTGGCCCCACACAGTATAATATGCTCCCCGCAGTGGCCCCACACAGTATAATATGCTCATCACAGTGGACCCACACAGTATAATATGCTCCACACAGTGGTCCCACACAGTATAATATGCTCCACACAGTGGCCCCACCTGGTATTATATGCTCCCCACAGTGGTCCCCACCCAGTATTATATGCTTACCACAGTGGCCCCCATCCAGTATTATATGCTCCACACAGTGGCCCCCACCCAGTATTATATGCTCCACAGTGGCCCCACCCAGTATAATATGCTCCACAGTGGTCCCTACCCAGTATTATATTCTTACCACAGTGGCCCCCACCCAGTATTATATCCTCCTCACATTGGGCCCCACCCAGTATTATATGCTCCACAGTGGCCCCCACCCAGTATTATATGCTCCAGTGGTCACGTGGGGGCGCACTGATGTCATTATGCGGCCGTGCCCCATGTGACCGCTGGGGCCTAATCACAAGCCTCAGTCCCATGACGGAAGAGCGCCGGAGAGAACGCTGGGCCCAGGAGAGGTGAGCATATGTATTTATTATTTTCAGTCATCTCCCCTGGGTGCCCTGCCATCTATTGGAAAGAGGCCTTGCAATATGCCAGGGCACCTTTCCAATAACAGTATGTATAGCTGTCGGGGAACCAGGCTTTCCCCGACCGCTATCATAGTGGCCCGGGGCCCCGGCCATCTCCAGCTGGCCACGGGCCCTATACCCCACCGGGCCCGGTTACGCCACTGGTTATAGGCTTTCAGCATAAACTTGAAGTGAAAAAAATCACTGAAGAAAATGTATTAGAGGACATTGCCAAGGTTGGCGGTGTTTGTGTTGGGATTTTCGGACTGTCAAGGGTGCTACTTTATCCAGGGTGGCTTTAAGAGTCTCATTGTAGTGTTTGGTGGCCAGTACAGGACAGGAGAGAGGAGAGATGGGAGACAGTGATGACTGTAGGGTATCTGAGAGGTGCGGAGTGTTTACAGCTCGTAGATTTCTGCATGTGCGGTAGGTCAGTGTGTTTTGCGAAGGACAAGAAGCTTTGATGTTAAAGGAAAGAAGGTTGTGGTTGGAAACTGGTTGGCGAGCATTAGAAAAGTCAGAGACAGAACAGAGCTGTAAGAAGACCAGATCAAGGATATTACAATATTTGTGTGTGGGAGAAGAAGAAAGCTGAGAGAGACCAAGAGAGGCAGTTAGTGATAGAAGGCGAGAGGCAGATGAGGACGATGTGAAACAAGCAGAACCATTAGAAAACCCACAGGTCTCAGCTCACGAAACTAGACTGAAAGCACTCACTGAAACAGTGTAAAATGGCTGAGGGTAAGCCCGCTGGGCTTTTGGTATAGCAGGACTACGGTCCGATGTGAAGAGCAAGAGCTTTCCTTATGTCTATTGTTAAACCTAAAAAGGATTTCCAGGCTATTCAAGAGGTGATGGAGACCCTGCTGCTGCCCAAAAAGGTGGGTTTAATCAAAGTCAAGGCACATACCAAGGCTGATACAAAGGAAAGTAGAGGTAACGTGTGGGCAGATGCTGTCACCAAACTAGTTGCAGATAAGCCTAGGGAACATGCCTCAATATAGGTGGCCACCATACTGGACCAAAACTCTCAGCTCTCTTTTCAGGTTCTAAAAACACTGCAGGACCAAGCCGGCTCAGAAGAAAAGAAGACCTGGGAACCGCAAGGAGGAAAAAAGGATGAACAAGTCCTGATGGCCAGTGGTAAGAGAGTATGTTTACTGAGAGCATTGTTCCCAGTGATGGTGCAAGCAACTCAAATGCACCACTCGGAAGTAGCCATGTGTGACCTGGTGAACAGATGATGGGTAGCTGCAGGTTTTAGCATCACTGCAGTCACATACGTGTAAGCCTGCATAGCATGTGTCAAATACAATGTAGGCCAAAAAATAAAAGGTTTCTCAGAAGCACACCCCGAAGCCCTTGTACCTGTTCCAAAGATTGCAGGTTAACTATATACAGTTACCAAAGGTGGGAAGGTATGAGCACGTGCTTGTGTGTATTGATCTCTTTTCAGGATGGCCTGAGGCATTTCTGGTGCAGAAAGTCACCAAAAAAGGAACTGCAGATAAACTACAGAAAAGTAGTGTGCAGGTATGGGATCCCCGAGACCATCAAGGAGATAATGGAACTCACTATACAGGACAGGTGATAAGAGAAATAATGGAGGCTGTGAGGATACAGCAAGTGTTCCTTACCAGTACCGTCCCTCAGAGAAGTGGAGAGTATTTATCGTTTGTTACTTGTATTTGTCTTTCTGTAAGGTACACTCCTGACTCCTGACAGAAGGATTGGCCTCAGCCCCTAGAGTATTTGGATTTTCTTTTTCACAATTTTTTCAGATATAGTATGGTGTGCTGACTGACTATGTGATGGATTTCCAAAAACCTTTGACTAATGTACACTCTCGAGTTTTCTCTTTCTCTCCAGATCCTGAGACAGTGGAAGGAACCTATAAGCTACAACCCAGAGATTGGATGGTGATAAAGAGACACGTGAGGAGGGACTCAATTTGACGGTTCTTTCCAGGTCTTGTTGACAACCAGTACAACTGTGACACTACAAGAAAAGCCTTGTCATGGTGGTGTGTCCCCCACTGGATGACATTCTTAAAGACAAATGGGACAATAAACTGATTAAAGTATATGGATTAAAGGAAAGGATATGGATCCTAAGAAGAAGCCCAAAGACTGTTGGACTGTTGGATCAATCTGCACCCATAGTCCTGTTATGCTTCTATGCAATGGACAAACTGATCATATGTATTGTAGAGAAATGTACTACCTGTAAGAAAGGGACATATGTGAATATAACCCCCACTGAGGAAATATATATCCAATCGAAGCCTGCTCAACGTGGGCAGAAAGTCAGCATGTTGTGAAGTTTGACACAATAGTATGTTTACATGACCTGGAATCTGGTGAAGAGGATTAAAGTCCAGCAGTTCTAGAAACTGAAGGTGCAGGCATTTGGACAATATTGTGTTAAAATCAAAAAAGGTGGCAAAATGTTATGTAAATGTGATGTCTCTTTAATTTGTAGCTTGCTTTTCTCAAAATCATAGAAATGCATTTAGCAGAAGAAGCCTACAGTTCTTTATAAGGATGTACTGAAAACAAGGTCAGACAACCTGGGTCAACATGCACTAAAAAGGTTAATCCTCAATACAAATACCTCATAATTCACATAATAACCAGACTACCAAATAAAGTTATAGAGACCTCACGTATAGAAAAATAATGACAATATTTATTCATGTAAAATACAATAAATACATATATACATATAAACAAAGAGAATGTGCAGATAAGTACGCAGATGGTAAAAGCGTACATAGTACCAATGAACCCCCCCTCCCAAGGGAAAACTGATAATGAAGGATAGTCCAGGATAAAATGTAATTGGACTATGGATAATAATAATAATTATATATCAATAATATTAATACATGTTCCACTAATCGACATGCAGGAATCACTACTGTATTATGCTAGATTGTCAAGTACTTTAGATATCCAGCCCATGTAAAGATATTGCGAACAGCAAAATAAATAATACCAGCTAATATAAATCATAAAGTGAAAGAGTCACAGTTATAGCCAAAGTATAGAAACATGAGCCAGAGGTAATAGGCACAAGTGTATATAGCCCACCTAAATGCAATGTAAAGTGGAGCCACAAACATAAAACCAACTAAGGCTGAAATAAATACACATAGGATAAAGCCTAGTAGGTACCCTGCTGTAAATTTACATACCAGTAGTCATGATGGCACAGGAACAATAACACTAAGCCCGACACTCATTTCGCCACTAAATGGCTTCGTCAGGAGGCAACATGGTAACATAAATGATATATATATATATTCATGCATATAACATGCCCAGATACTGAGAAACGTCTGGACAACACATTGCGCATAGAAGGGAAGGGATCAAAAAAACTCCGCCCGTGCACGCGCACACGGGGTGGAGTAAAGTCCCGTTAAAAGGAAATAATAGGTCACGGAAGGTCCCACGCTCATGTGCATAAGTGCAAATACATAAAGGCGGAAAAATAACCGCCATATAGTTATATCGCATAATATATAGACCACCATATAATAATAAAACACAGTGTAAAACAGTAATAACAAATAACTGCCCTGTAAAAATTACATAATATATACAGTGCCTTGCAAAAGTATTTGGCCCCCTTGAACTTTTCAACCTTTTGCCACATTTCAGGCTTCAAACATAAGGATATCAAATTTTAATTTTTTGGTGAAGACTCAACAACAAGTGGGACACATTCGTGAAGTGGAACGAAATTTATTGGATATATTAAACTTTTGTAAAAAATAAAAAACTGAAAAGTGGGGCGTGCAATATTATTCGGCCCCCTTAAGTTAATACTTTGTAGCGCCACCTTTTGCTGCGATTACAGCTGCAGTTGCTTGGGGTATGTCTGTATCAGTTTTGCACATGGAGAGACTGATATTCTTGCCCATTCTTCCTTGGAAAACAGCTGGAGCTCAGTGAGGTTGGATGGAGAGCATTTGTGAACAGCAGTTTTCAGCTCTTTCCACAGATTCTCGATTGGATTCAGGTCTGGACTTTGACTTGGCCATTCTAACACCTGGATACGTTTATTTGGGAACCATTCCATTGTAGATTTGGCTTTATGTTTGGGATCATTGTCTTGTTGGAAGATAAATCTCCGTCCCAGTCTCAGGTCTTTTGCAGACTCCAACAGGTTTTCTTCCAGAATGGTCCTGTATTTGGCTCCCTTCATCTTCCCATCAATTTTAACCATCTTCCCTGTCCCTGCTGAAGAAAAGCAGGCCCAAACCATGATGCTGCCCCCACCATGTGTGACAGTGGGGATGGTGTGTTCAGGGGGATGAGCTGTGCTGCTTTTACGCCAAACATATCGTTTTGCATTGTAGCCAAAAAGTTGGATTTTGGTTTCCTCTGAGCAGAGCACCTTCTTCCACATGTTTGGTGTCTCCCAGGTGGCTTTTTATGGCTATCTTTGAGAAATGGCTTTCTTCTTGCCACTCTTCCATAAAGGCCAGATTTGTGCAGTGTACGACTGATTGTTGTCCTATGGACAGACTCTCCCACCTCAGCTGTAGATCTCTGCAGTTCATCCAGAGTGATCATGGGCCTCTTGGCTGCATCTCTGATCAGTCTTCTTGTTTGAGATGAAAGTTTAGAGGGACGGCCGGGTCTTGGTAGATTTGCAGTGGTCTGATACTCCTTCCATTACAATATGATCACTTGCACAGTGCTCCTTGGGATGTTTAAAGTTTGGGAAATCTTTTTGTATCCAAATCCGGCTTTAAACTTCTCCACAACAGTATCACGGACCTGCCTGGTGTGTTCCTTGGTCTTCATGATGCTCTCTGTGCTTTAAACAGAACCCTGAGACTATCACAGAGCAGGTGCATTTATACGGAGACTTGTACACACAGGTGGATTATATTTATCATCATCAGTCATTTAGGACAACATTGGATCATTCAGAGATCCTCACTGAACTTCTGGACTGAGTTTGCTGCACTGAAAGTAAAGGGGCCGAATAATATTGCACGCCCCACTTTTCAGTTTTTTATTTTTTACAAAAGTTTAAAATAACCAATAAATTTCATTCCACTTCACAATTGTGTCCCACTTGTTGTTGATTCTTCACCAAAAAATTAAAATTTGTTATCCTTATGTTTGAAGCCTGAAATGTGGCAAAAGGTTCAAGGGGCCAAATACTTTTGCAAGGCACTGTATATATAATGTGTACAAAACCCAAAATCTTGGGTATACAATAACAAAGTGCAAGATATATAATGCTGAAAAAAAAAAATATTTATATTGTATTAAAATATATGATACAATATAAAACTTCTTCTACAAAAGATGTATATACTGTATAAATCCATTTTCTTGAGCTCGAAGATCTTTTAAGGCATGGAATAATGTCCTCACAACTCTATGGGCCGCAGGAAACAGCAAAAACAAATAATATACCAAAAATAGACACAGGATGAGACTAAAAGATAACCTGAAACAAAACAAACTAATAAATATCCAAAAACACTAGAAAATTAAAATAAATATCCCTCGACAAATTTAAATTTGCGCAATATTCTAAAAAGGGTTTGAAGCTCACGGCCTCATTGAGGCCCACCGGAGACACCGTATTGAGTTCCACAATCCAGCGAGTTTCTTTTAGAAGCAAAGCACGATGTATATCACCACCCGGCTACCCAAATGGACCCTATCAATCCCTCGTATCTGTAAACCCTGTGGATCACATGAATGAAAGTCACAAATGTGACGTGGTATTGGTTGAAGCTGTTCAAATTCACAAGCTTTTGCTGTGGCCACAATCTTATTTGCATGTTCTAAGACTCATACTCTGAGTGGCCGGCTTGTCATGCCTATATATATATGAGGCCGCATGGACACGTAGCAAAATAAATTACTGCCTCTGTGCTGCACGAAATTTGGTACACTATTTTATATTGCCTATTGTTGCTAGAGTTCCAAAATTCGGAACTCTGAACAATATATTTACAGGCAGCACAGTGCCCACAGTTAAAAGTGCCCCATGCAGGACCCCGACTTCCAAAGATGTATTTTGGAACTTGAGGAACATAATGGCTCCTAGTCAATAAATCACTAAGATTTTTAGATCTCCGCCACGTAATTAAAGGACGAGATGGCAATGTCTGTGCCAAGTCACGGTCAGTCAAGAGTACGTTCCAATGTTTCTGTATAATGTCTCGTATACTCTTCCATTGGTGGCTAAAGGAAGTAATAAATCTCACATTACGTTCTTCATTATCGTATTTACTTGTTTTACTCACCAATAGGGTATCCCTTGGGGAATCCTTCGCTCTCTGTTACCCACATTGGATGTCTTTCTTTTCGTAACCATGGTTTAAGAACCTTGATTTAAGATCTCTAGCTTGGTCCTCAAACTCATTGTTAGTGGAGCAGATTCGTTTCATTCTCAAAAATTGTCCAATCGGTATGGCTTGTTTAACTTTAGGATAATGAGAAGAGGAGGCATGGAGTAAAGAATTTGTTGAAGTGGATTTTCTATAGACATCTCTAACTATTGTGACAATTTGGGGGGATTTAGCCTCAAAGGCGGCAGCCTCCTGGAATCCACAGCGGTGTTGGTGGTGCTGGGTAACAAAGTTGCAGCATTCAGGCGGTGTTAATCCAATGTAAATGGCTTTATTCAGCTTTACAAATGGTACAGGAACAAAATAACAAACAACCGAGGCCACACATAGGGTCTTACCTCACTGCTTGAGCCCTGACTATCCTCTGGGGGCAAGAAGCAGCCTGACTCACTCTCAGCTCAAGCAGAGTCCTCTCTGGAAACCCAGTCCTCCTGGGACAGACCGCCTGTCCATCTCCGACTGGTTCCACCGCACACCTGCTCCCTGCAGGTCTCCACAGCACTCTCTCCTGCTGCACACACTTCATCTGGAGTTGGCCCCACCTATGGGTGTGGCTGAGGACCTTTTTAAGCCTGGCTTTGGGTTGCTCACTAGCGCCCTCTAGGCTCAAACTCTCACACTATGTTCCGATGTTCATCAAATTCCATTATGGGGTCAAGCAATTTGACTCTGTTATGGCTGACACGAGAAGGGAGAAGGTGTAAGACAGAAGATAGAAGAAGAATGATAGCGGGAGAACAAGGATAGAAGGGAGAAGAGAGAAGAAAGAGAAGCTAGAAGACAGAAGATAGAAAATAGAAGAATGAAGAGAGAAGGGAGAAGAAAGAAAAGAGAAAAAAAGAAGATTGAAGGGAAAAGAGAAAAGAGAAAAGACAGAATATAGAAAAAAGAAGAGAGATGACAGAAGATAGTAGATAAAAGATAGAACGCAGAAGAGAAAAGATATAAGACAGGAGATAGAAGGTGTAAGACAGAATGAAGAAAACAGAAGAAAGAGAAGGTAAAAGAATGAAGAAAGAAGAACAAAAAGAGAAGAGAGAATTTAAATGATATAAGATAAATAAATCATTAAAATGCCACCAGGACAAGACACAAGTCAGAGGTCAACCTGAAATAACAAAGTCTATCATGAAGGGCATATAAATATTCATTGTAGATAATACATAAATATCTAAATAACAAGATAAGTACAATAAATAGTGATAGTCATAGAAATAATAGACTGAAATAGAATAAAATAATGATAAAACCTACGCTGATCTCCTGAGTGTATAGAGATAAAGAGATAAATAAATAGATATGAGATAGCTAGATAGCTAGATATGATATACTGTAGAAATATATATATATATATATATATATATATATATATATATATATATATATATATATATATATATATATATATATATATATATATATATATATATATATATATATATGAGACAGATAGATAGATAGATAGATAGATAGAGATAGATAGATAGATAGATAGATAGATAGATAGATAGATAGATAGATAGGAGATAGATAGATATGAGATAGATAGGAGATATATAGATAGATAGATAGATAGATAGATAGATATATAGATAGATAGATAGATATACAAAGTTCCAGAGCAGAACCAAAAAATAACCTGACACGGTCAGTGGGTGAAAGTCCCAAATGATCCGGCATATGATCACAAGTAGGTAATGCAACAAATGGACGGCACTACAGAGACGTAATTGAAAATGGTGAGGATTTATTCCATAGCAACGTTTCGGTCCTACTAATGCACCCCATCACTCTCCTTCTTGGTCAAATTGCCCTTACACAGTCTGGAGGTGTTTGGGGTCATTGTCCTGTTGGTCCAACTAAACGCAAACCGGATGGAATAGCATGCCGCTGTAATATGCTGTGGTAACCATGCTGGTTCAGTATTCCTTCAATTTTAAATAAATCCCCAACAGTGTCACCAGCAAAGCACCCCCACACCATCACACCTCCTCCTCCATGCTTCACGGTGGGAACCAGCCATGTAGAGTCCATTCCTTCACCTTTTCTGCGTCGCACAAAGACACGGTGGTTGGAACCAAAGATCTCAAATTTGGACTCATCAGACCAAAGAACAGATTTCCACAGGTCTAATGTCCATTCCTTGTGTTCTTCTTGTGCTTGTTGCCTGTCCTTAGCAGTGGTTTCCTAGCAGCTATTTTACCATGAAGGCCTGCTGCACACAGTCTCCTCTTAACAGTTGTTGTAGAGATGTGTCTGCTGCTAGAACTCTGTGTGGCATTGACCTGGTCTCTAATCTGAGCTGCTGTTAACCTGCGATTTCTGAGGCTGGTGACTCGGATGAACTTATCCTCCGCAGCAGAGGTGACTCTTGGTCTTCCTTTCCTGGGGCAGTCCTCATGTGAACCAGTTTCTTTGTAGCGCTTGATGGTTTTGGCCACTGCACTTGGGGACACTTTCAAAGTTTTCCCAATTTTTCGTACTGACTGACCTTCATTTCTTAAAGTAATGATGGCCACTCGTTTTTCTTTACTTAGCTGCTTTTTTTCTTGCCATAATACAAATTCTAACACTCCATTCAGTAGGACTATCAGCTGTGTATCCACCTGACTTCTGAACAACACAACTGATGGTCCCAACCCCATTTATAAGGCAAGAAATCCCACTTATTACACCTGACAGGGCACACCTGTGAAGTGAAAACCATTTCAGGTGACTACCTCTTGAAGCTCATCAAGAGAATGCCAAGAGTGTGCAAAGCAGTAATCAAAGCAAAAGGTGGCTACTTTGAAGAACCTAGAATATAAGACATATTTTCAGTTGTTTCACACTTTTTTGTTAAGTATATAATTCCACATGTGTTAATTCATAGTTTTGATGCCTTCAGTGTGAATCTACAATTTTCATAGTCATGAAAATACAGAAAACTCTTGGAATGAGAAGGTGTGTCCAAACTTTTGGTCTGTACTGTTATATATATATATATATATATATATATATATATATATATATATATGTGTATATATATATATATATATATATATATGGCAGATAGATAGATAGATAGATAGATAGATAGATATGATATGAGATAGATAGATAGATAGATAGATATGAGATAGATAGATATGAGATAGATAGATAGATAGATATGAGATAGATATATAGATAGATAGATAAATAGATAGATATACAAAGTTCCAGAGCAGAACCAAAAAATAACCTGACACGGTCAGTGGGTGAAAGTCCCAAATGATCCGGCATATGATCACAAGTAGGTAATGCAACAAATGGACGGCACTACAGAGATGTAATTGAAAATGGTGAGGATTTATTCCATAGCAACGTTTCGGTCCTAGTAATGCACTCCATCACTCTCCTTCTTGGTCAAATTGCCCTTACACAGTCTGGAGGTGTTTGGGGTCATTGTCCTGTTGAAAAATAGATGATGGTCCAACTAAACGCAAACCAGATGGAATAGCATGCCGCTGCAAGATGCTGTGGTAACCATGCTGGTTCAGAATAAATCCCCAACAGTGTCCCCAGCAAAGCCCCCCCACACCATCACACCTCCTCCTCCATGCGTCACGGTGGGAACCAGGCATGTAGAGTCCATTCCTTCACCTTTTCTGCGTCGCACAAAGACACGGTGGTTGGAACCAAAGATCTCAAATTTGGACTCATCAGACCAAAGCCCAGATTTCCACAGGTCTAATGTCCATTCCTTGTGTTCTTCTTCTGCTTGTTGCCTGTCCTTAGCAGTGGTTTCCTAGCAGCTATTTTACCATGAAGGCCTGCTGCACACAGTCTCCTCTTAACAGTTGTTGTAGAGATGTGTCTGCTGCTAGAACTCTGTGTGGCATTGACCTGGTCTCTAATCTGAGCTGCTGTTAACCTGCGATTTCTGAGGCTGGTGACTCGGATGAACTTATCCTCCGCAGCAAAGGTGACTCTTGGTCTTCCTTTCCTGGGGCGGTCCTCATGTGAGCCAGTTTCTTTGTAGCGCTTGATGGTTTTGGCCACTGCACTTAGGGACACTTTCAAAGTTTTCCCAATTTTTCGGACTGACTGACCTTCATTTCTTAAAATAATGATGGCCACTCGTTTATATTTACTTAGCTGCTTTTTTCTTGCCATAATACAAATTCTAACACTCCATTCAGTGGGACTATCAGCTGTGTATCCATCTGACTTCTGAACAACACAACTGATGGTCCCAACCCCATTTATAAGGCAAGAAATCCCACTTATTAAACCTGACAGGGCACACCTGTGAAGTGAAAACCATTTCAGGTGACTACCTCTTGAAGCTCATCAAGAGAATGCCAAGAGTGTGCAAAGCAGTAATCAAAGCAAAAGGTGGCTACTTTGAAGAACCTAGAATATAAGACATATTTTCAGTTGTTTCACACTTTTTTGGTAAGTATATTACTCCACATGTGGTAATTCCTAGTTTTGATGCCTTCAGTGTGAATCTACAATTTTTATAGTCATGAAAATACAGAAAACTCTTGGAATGAGAAGGTGTGTCCAAACTTTTGGTCTGTACTGTATAATAAGTATAGTGCCTTGTGAAAGTATTCGGCCCCCTTGAACTTTTCAACCTTTTGCCACATTTCAGGCTTCAAACATAAAGATATAAAATTTAAATTTTTTGGTGAAGAATCAACAAGTGGGACACAATTGTAAAGTGGAACAAAATTTATTGGTTATTTTACACTTTTGTAAAAAATAAAAAACTGAAAAGTGGGGCGTGCCAAATTATTCGGCCCCCTTAAGTTAATACTTTGTAGCACCACCTGTTGCTGCGATTACAGCTACAAGTCGCTTGGGGTTGTCTCTATCAGTTCTTGCCCATTCTTCCTTGGAAAACAGCTGGAGCTCAGTGAGGTTGGATGGAGAGCGTTTGTGAACAGCAGTTTTCAGCTCTTTCCACAGATTCTCGATTGGATTCAGGTCTGGACTTTGACTTGGCCATTCTAACACCTGGATACGTTTATTTGTGAACCATTCCATTGTAGATTTGGCTTTATGTTTGGGATCATTGTCTTGTTGGAAAATAAATCTCCGTCCCAGTCTCAGGTCTTTTGCAGACTCCAACAGGTTTTCTTCCAGAATGTTCCTGTATTTGGCTCCATCCATCTTCCCATCAATTTTAACCATCTTCCCTGTCCATGCTGAAGAAAAGCAGGCCCAAACCATGATGCTACCACCACCATGTGTGACAGTGGGGATGGTGTGTTCAGGGGGATGAGCTGTGCTGCTTTTACGCCAAACATATCGTTTTGCATTGTGGCCAAAAAGTTGGATTTTGGTTTCCTCTGAGCAGAGCACCTTCTTCCACATGTTTGGTGTCTCCCAGGTGGCTTTTTATGGCTATCTTTGAGAAATGGCTTTCTTCTTGCCACTCTTCCATAAAGGCCAGATTTGTGCAGTGTACGACTGATTGTTGTCCTATGGACAGACTCTCCCACCTCAGCTGTAGATCTCTGCAGTTCATCCAGAGTGATCATGGGCCTCTTGGCTGCATCTCTGATCAGTCTTCTCCTTGTTTGAGATGAAAGTTTAGAGGGACGGCCGGGTCTTGGTAGATTTGCAGTGGTCTGATACTCCTTCCATTACAATATGATCGCTTGCACAGTGCTCCTTGGGATGTTTAAAGTTTGGGAAAACTTTTTGCATCCAAATCCAGCTTTAAACTTCTCCACAACAGTATCACGGACCTGCCTGGTGTGTTCCTTGGTCTTCATGATGCTCTCTGCGCTTTATACAGAACCCTGAGACTAACACAGAGCAGGTTCATTTATACGGAGACTTGTACACACAGGTGGATTATATTTATCATCATCAGTCATTTAGGACAACATTGGATCATTCAGAGATCCTCACTGACCTTCTGGATTGAGTTTGCTGCACTGAAAGTAAAGGGGCCGAATAATATTGCACGCCCCACTTTTCAGTTATTTATTTTTTGCAAAAGTTTAAAATAACCAATAAATTTCGTTCCACTTCACAATTGTGTCCCACTTGTTGTTGATTCTTCACCAAAAAATTTAAACTTTATATCTTTATGTTTTAAGCCTGAAATGTGGCAAAAGATTGAAAAGTTTAAGGGGGCCGAATACTTTCGCAAGGCACTGTATAATAAAAACATGATAAAATAGAAGTGTACATAATTAATTATGAAAACACAAGTGCAGCTCGTGTCCAGTGATTAATGAGCTGCTTTTAAGCGTTATAAGCACATCTGTTGCATGTAAACACAAGATAAAGGATTAAACACTCACCCCCTATAGTGAAAAAAGGCAATACAGCGTGTATAGGGATAAGGAAATAGGAGTGATCATGAATACCATTCAGTATAAAGCTCATAGACGCGCATGCGCAGTATAACAGAAAATAGATAAAGTACTGACAGTGGTATTCCAGCACTATGTAAGCGCAAAACAAAACTTCGCGCATGCGCAATGTCAAGAATGTAGAGGTGAATATTGGCAAAAAACTGCCTGAATTTTATAAAGAATATAAACCATATAATGCAATAACGTGTGTATAAAGTAAAACAAAGATAATAAAATAGATCATAAGGGGATATCACTAAGACTCAAAGGCATATATCATATAAAAACCGCTATTGTAATAACGCAGAATGTGAACATGTTCAAAGACCACAAGTGTACTAGAATACATAAAATAACACATGAAGAAAAGTGAGTGACAACAAAAGATACAGGTAGTCATCTGTCTGCACATATATCCTGATTATAATATACTAATCTAAAGTATACAGCAGCCCTGCACCAAGATACTAATATACAGCATGCAGCAGCCCTGCACCAAGATACTAATATACAGCATGCAGCAGCCCTGCACACAGATACTAATATACAGTATACAGCAGCCCTGCATCAAGATACTAATATACAGTATACAGCAGCCCTGCATCAAGATACTAATATACAGCATGCAGCAGCCGTGCTACAAGATACTAATATACAGTATACAGCAGCCGTGCTACAAGATACTAATATACAGTATACAGCAGCCATGCACCAAGATATTAATATACAGTATACAGCAACCCTGCACCAATATACTAATATACAGTATACAGCAGCCATGCACCAAGATACTAATATACAGTATACAGCAGCCCTGCACCAAGATACTAATATACAGTATACAGCAACTCTGCACCAAGATACTAATATACAGTATACAGCAACTCTGCACCAATATACTAATATACAGTATACAGCAACTCTGCACCAATATACTAATATACAGTATACAGCAACTCTGCACCAATATACTAATATACAGTATACAGCAGCCCTGCACCAAGATACTAATATACAGTATACAGCAGCCGTGCACCAAGATACTAATATACAGTATACAGCAGCCGTGCTACAAGATACTAATATACAGTATACAGCAGCCATGCACCAAGATAATAATATACAGTATACAGCAGCCGTGCATCAAGATACTAATATACAGTATACAGCAACTCTGCACCAAGATACTAATATACAGTATACAGCAACTCTGCACCAAGATACTAATATACAGTATACAGCAACTCTGCACCAAGATACTAATATACAGTATACAGCAACTCTGCACCAATATACTAATATACAGTATACAGCAACTCTGCACCAATATACTAATATACAGTATACAGCAGCCCTGCACCAAGATACTAATATACAGCATACAGCAACTCTGCACCAAGATACTAATATACAGTATACAGCAGCCGTGCTACAAGATACTAATATACAGTATAGAGCAGCCCTGCATTAAGTTAATAATATACAGTATACAGCAACTCTGCACCAAGATACTAATATACAGTATACAGCAGCCCTGCACCAAGATACTAATATACAGTATACAGCAGCCGTGCTACAAGATACTAATATACAGTATAGAGCAGCCATGCACCAAGATAATAATATACAGTATACAGCAGCCGTGCATCAAGATACTAATATACAGTATACAGCAACTCTGCACCAAGATACTAATATACAGTATACAGCAACTCTGCACCAAGATACTAATATACAGTATACAGCAGCCCTGCACCAAGATACTAATATACAGTATACAGCAGCCGTGCTACAAGATACTAATATACAGTATAGAGCAGCCATGCACCAAGATATTAATATACAGTATACAGCAACCCTGCACCAATATACTAATATACAGTATACAGCAGCCCTGCACCAATATACTAATATACAGTATACAGCAACTCTGCACCAATATACTAATATACAGTATACAGCAGCTCTGCATCAAGATACTAATATACAGTATACAGCAGCCCTGCACCAAGATACTAATATACAGTATACAGCAGCCCTGCACCAAGATACTAATATACAGTATACAGCAGCCCTGCACCAATATACTAATATACAGCATACAGCAACTCTGCACCAATATACTAATATACAGTATACAGCAGCTCTGCATCAAGATACTAATATACAGTATACAGCAGCCCTGCACCAAGATACTAATATACAGTATACAGCAGCCCTGCACACAGATACTAATATACAGTATACAGCAGCCATGCACCAAGATACTAATATACAGTATACAGCAGCCCTGCACCAATATACTAATATACAGCATACAGCAACTCTGCACCAATATACTAATATACAGTATACAGCAACTCTGCACCAATATACTAATATACAGTATACAGCAGCTCTGCATCAAGATACTAATATACAGTATACAGCAGCCCTGCACCAAGATACTAATATACAGTATACAGCAGCCCTGCACCAATATACTAATATACAGTATACAGCAGCCCTGCACCAAGATACTAATATACAGTATACAGCAGCCCTGCACCAAGATACTAATATACAGTATACAGCAGCCCTGCACACAGATACTAATATACAGTATACAGCAGCCATGCACCAAGATACTAATATACAGTATACAGCAGCCCTGCACCAATATACTAATATACAGCATACAGCAACTCTGCACCAATATACTAATATACAGTATACAGCAGCCCTGCACCAATATACTAATATACAGTATACAGCAGCTCTGCATCAAGATACTAATATACAGTATACAGCAGCCCTGCACCAAGATACTAATATACAGTATACAGCAGCCCTGCACACAGATACTAATATACAGTATACATCAGCCGTGCACCAAGATACTAATATACAGTATACAGCAGCCGTGCAACAAGATACTAATATACAGTATAGAGCAGCCATGCACCAAGATATTAATATACAGTATACAGCAACCCTGCACCAAGATACTAATATACAGTATACAGCAGCCCTGCATCAAGATACTAATATACAGTATACAGCAGCCCTGCATCAAGATACTAATATACAGTATACAGCAGCCCTGCACCAAGATACTAATATACAGTATACAGCAGCCCTGCATCAAGATACTAATATACAGTATACAGCAACTCTGCACCAAGATACTAATATACAGTATACAGCAGCCGTGCACCAAGATACTAATATACAGTATACAGCAGCCGTGCACCAAGATACTAATATACAGTATACAGCAGCCCTGCATCAAGATACTAATATACAGTATACAGCAGCCCTGCATCAAGATACTAATATACAGTATACAGCAGCCCTGCACCAAGATACTAATATACAGTATACAGCAGCCCTGCATCAAGATACTAATATACAGTATACAGCAACTCTGCACCAAGATACTAATATACAGTATACAGCAGCCGTGCACCAAGATACTAATATACAGTATACAGCAGCCCTGCATCAAGATACTAATATACAGTATACAGCAGCCCTGCATCAAGATACTAATATACAGTATACAGCAGCCCTGCACCAAGATACTAATATACAGTATACAGCAGCCCTGCACCAAGATACTAATATACAGTATACAGCAACTCTGCACCAAGATACTAATATACAGTATACAGCAGCCGTGCACCAAGATACTAATATACAGTATACAGCAGCCGTGCACCAAGATACTAATATACAGTATACAGCAGCCGTGCACCAAGATACTAATATACAGTATACAGCAGCCCTGCACCAAGATACTAATATACAGTATACAGCAACCCTGCACCAAGATACTAATGTACAGTACACAGCTGCCCTGCATCAAGATACTTATATACAGTATACAGCAGCCCTGCACCAAGATACTAATATACAGTATACAGCAGCCGTGCTACAAGATACTAATATACAGTATACAGCAGCCGTGCACCAAGATACTAATATACAGTATACAGCAACTCTGCACCAAGATACTAATATACAGTATACAGCAGCCCTGCACCAAGATACTAATATACAGTATACAGCAGCCGTGCTACAAGATACTAATATACAGTATACAGCAGCCGTGCACCAAGATACTAATATACAGTATACAGCAACTCTGCACCAAGATACTAATATACAGTATACAGCAGCCCTGCACCAAGATACTAATATACAGTATACAGCAACTCTGCACCAAGATACTAATATACAGTATACAGCAGCCCTGCACCAAGATACTAATATACAGTATACAGCAGCCGTGCACCAAGATACTAATATACAGTATACAGCAGCCCTTCACCAAAATACTAATATACAGTATACAGCAGCCCTGCACCGAGATACTAATATACAGTATACAGCAGCAGTGCACCAAGATACTCATATACAGTATACAGCAACTCTGCACCAAGATACTCATATACAGTATACAGCAGCCCTGCACCAAGATACTAATATACAGTATACAGCAACTCTGCACCAAGATACTCATATACAGTATACAGCAGCCGTGCACCAAGATACTAATATACAGTATACAGCAGCCATGCACCAAGATACTAATATACAGTATAGAGCAGCCATGCACCAAGATACTAATATACAGTATACAGCAACTCTGCACCAAGATACTAATATACAGTATACAGCAGCCGTGCATCAAGATACTAATATACAGTATACGCAGCCCTTCACCAAAATACTAATATACAGTATACAGCAACTCTGCACCAAGATACTAATATACAATATACAGCAACTCTGCACCAAGATACTAATATACAGTATACAGCAGCCCTGCATCACGATACTAATATACAGTATACAGCAGCCGTGCTACAAGATACTAATATACAGTATAGAGCAGCCATGCACCAAGATACTAATATACAGTATACAGCAACCCTGCACCAATATACTAATATACAGTATACAGCAGCCCTGCACCAAGATACTAATATACAGTATACAGCAGCCGTGCTACAAGATACTAATATACAGTATACAGCAGCCGTGCACCAAGATACTAATATACAGTATACAGCAGCCCTGCATCAAGATACTAATATACAGTATACAGAAACTCTGCACCAAGATACTAATATACAGTATACAGCAGCCCTGCATCACGATACTAATATACAGTATACAGCAGCCCTTCACCAAAATACTAATATACAGTATACAGCAACTCTGCACCAAGATACTAATATACAATATACAGCAACTCTGCACCAAGATACTAATATACAGTATACAGCAGCCCTGCATCACGATACTAATATACAGTATACAGCAGCCCTGCATCAAGATACTAATATACAGTATACAGAAACTCTGCACCAAGATACTAATATACAGTATACAGCAGCCCTGCATTAAGATAATAATATACAGTATACAGCAGCCCTTCACCAAGATAATAATATACAGTATACAGCAACCCTGCACCAATATACTGATATACAGTATACAGCAGCCCTGCACCAAGATACTAATGTACAGTATACAGCAGACCTGCATAAAGATACTTATATACAGTATACAGCAATTCTGCACCAATATACTAATATACAGTATACAGCAACTCTGCACCAAGATACTCATATACAGTATACAGCAACTCTGCACCAAGATACTAATATACAGTATACAGCAACTCTGCACCAATATACTAATATACAGTATACAGCAGCCATGCACCAAGATACTAATATACAGTATACAGCAGCCCTGCACCAATATACTAATATACAGCATACAGCAACTCTGCACCAATATACTAATATACAGTATACAGCAACTCTGCACCAAGATACTAATATACAGTATACAGCAGCCGTGCACCAAGATACTAATATACAGTATACAGCAGCCCTGCACCAAGATACTAATATACAGTATACAGCAGCCCTGCACCAATATACTAATATACAGCATGCAGCAGTCCTGCACACAGATACTAATATACAGTATACAGCAGCCGTGCACCAAGATAATAATATACATTATACAGCAGCCGTGCATCAAGATACTAATATACAGTATACAGCAACTCTGCACCAAGATACTAATATACAGTATACAGCAACTCTGCACCAAGATACTAATATACAGTATACAGCAACTCTGCACCAAGATACTAATATACAGTATACAGCAACTCTGCACCAAGATACTAATATACAGTATACAGCAACTCTGCACCAAGATACTAATATACAGTATACAGCAGCCCTGCATCAAGATACTAATATACAGCATACAGCAACTCTGCACCAAGATACTAATATACAGTATACAGCAACTCTGCACCAATATACTAATATACAGTATACAGCAGCCCTGCATCAAGATACTAATATACAGTATACAGCAGCCCTGCACCAAGATACTAATATACAGTATACAGCAGCCCTGCACCAAGATACTAATATACAGTATACAGCAGCCGTGCTACAAGATACTAATATACAGTATACAGCAGCCCTGCATCAAGATACTAATATACAGTATACAGAAACTCTGCACCAAGATACTAATATACAGTATACAGCAGCCCTGCATTAAGATAATAATATACAGTATACAGCAGCCGTGCACCAAGATACTAATATACAGTATACAGCAACCCTGCACCAATATACTGATATACAGTATACAGCAGCCCTGCACCAAGATACTAATGTACAGTATACAGCAGACCTGCATCAAGATACTTATATACAGTATACAGCAATTCTGCACCAATATACTAATATACAGTATACGGCAACTCTGCACCAAGATACTCATATACAGTATACAGCAACTCTGCACCAAGATACTAATATACAGTATACAGCAACTCTGCACCAATATACTAATATACAGTATACAGCAGCCATGCACCAAGATACTAATATACAGTATACAGCAGCCCTGCACCAATATACTAATATACAGCATACAGCAACTCTGCACCAATATACTAATATACAGTATACAGCAGCCCTGCACCAATATACTAATATACAGTATACAGAAACTCTGCACCAAGATACTAATATACAGTATACAGCAGCCCTGCATTAAGATAATAATATACAGTATACAGCAGCCCTTCACCAAGATAATAATATACAGTATACAGCAACCCTGCACCAATATACTGATATACAGTATACAGCAGCCCTGCACCAAGATACTAATGTACAGTATACAGCAGACCTGCATCAAGATACTTATATACAGTATACAGCAATTCTGCACCAATATACTAATATACAGTATACAGCAACTCTGCACCAAGATACTCATATACAGTATACAGCAACTCTGCACCAAGATACTAATATACAGTATACAGCAACTCTGCACCAAGATACTAATATACAGTATACAGCAACTCTGCACCAATATACTAATATACAGTATACAGCAGCCATGCACCAAGATACTAATATACAGTATACAGCAGCCCTGCACCAATATACTAATATACAGCATACAGCAACTCTGCACCAATATACTAATATACAGTATACAGCAACTCTGCACCAAGATACTAATATACAGTATACAGCAGCCGTGCACCAAGATACTAATATACAGTATACAGCAGCCCTGCACCAAGATACTAATATACAGTATACAGCAGCCCTGCACCAATATACTAATATACAGCATGCAGCAGTCCTGCACACAGATACTAATATACAGTATACAGCAGCCGTGCACCAAGATAATAATATACATTATACAGCAGCCATGCATCAAGATACTAATATACAGTATACAGCAACTCTGCACCAAGATACTAATATACAGTATACAGCAACTCTGCACCAAGATACTAATATACAGTATACAGCAACTCTGCACCAAGATACTAATATACAGTATACAGCAACTCTGCACCAAGATTCTAATATACAGTATACAGCAGCCCTGCATCAAGATACTAATATACAGCATACAGCAACTCTGCACCAAGATACTAATATACAGTATACAGCAACTCTGCACCAAGATACTAATATACAGTATACAGCAGCCCTGCATCAAGATACTAATATACAGTATACAGCAGCCCTGCACCAAGATACTAATATACAGTATACAGCAGCCGTGCTACAAGATACTAATATACAGTATAGAGCAGCCATGCACCAAGATATTAATATACAGTATACAGCAGTCCTGCATCAAGATACTAATATACAGTATACAGCAGCCCTGCACCAAGATACTAATATACAGTATACAGCAGCCGTGCTACAAGATACTAATATACAGTATACAGCAGCCCTGCACCAAGATATTAATATACAGTATACAGCAGTCCTGCATCAAGATACTAATATACAGTATACAGCAACCCTGCACCAATATACTAATATACAGTATACAGCAGCCATGCACCAAGATACTAATATACAGTATACAGCAGCCCTGCACCAATATACTAATATACAGCATACAGCAACTCTGCACCAATATACTAATATACAGTATACAGCAGCCCTGCACCAATATACTAATATACAGTATACAGCAACTCTGCACCAAGATACTCATATACAGTATACAGCAGCCGTGCACCAAGATACTAATATACAGTATACAGCAGCCGTGCACCAAGATACTAATATACAGTATACAGCAGCCGTGCACCAAGATACTAATATACAGTATACAGCAGCCGTGCACCAAGATACTAATATACAGTATACAGCAGCCCTGCACCAAGATACTAATATACAATATACAGCAGCCATGCAGAAAGATACTAATATACAGTATACAGCAACTCTGCACCAAGATACTAATGTACAGTACACAGCTGCCCTGCATCAAGATACTTATATACAGTATACAGCAACCCTGCACCAAGATACTAATATACAGTATACAGCACCCGTGCTACAAGATACTAATATACAGTATACAGCAGCCGTGCACCAAGATACTAATATACAGTATACAGCAGCTCTGCATCAAGATAGTATATACAGTATACAGCAACCCTGCACCAAGATACTAATATACAGTATACAGCAGCCCTGCACCAATATACTAATATACAGTATACAGCAACTCTGCACCAATATACTAATATACAGTATACAGCAGCCGTGCACCAAGATACTAATATACAGTATACAGCAGCCCTTCACCAAGATAATAATATACAGTATACAGCAACCCTGCACCAATATACTGATATACAGTATACAGCAGCCCTGCACCAAGATACTAATGTACAGTATACAGCAGACCTGCATCAAGATACTTATATACAGTATACAGCAATTCTGCACCAATATACTAATATACAGTATACAGCAACTCTGCACCAAGATACTCATATACAGTATACAGCAACCCTGCACCAAGATACTAATATACAGTATACAGCAGCCCTGCACCAAGATACTAATATACAGTATACAGCAGCCATGCACCAAGATACTAATATACAGTATACAGCAGCCCTGACCCTGCACCAATATACTAATATACAGTATACAGCAGCCGTGCACCAAGATACTAATATACAGTATACAGCAGCCCTGCACCAAGATACTAATATACACGCGATATACAGCAACTCTGCACCAATATACTAATATACAGTATACAGCAGCCCTGCACCAAGATACTAATATACAGTATACAGCAGCCCTGCACCAAGATACTAATATACAGTATACAGCAGCCCTGCAGCAATATACTAATATACAGCATACAGCCACCTGCACCAAGATACTAATATACAGTATACAGCAGCCCTGCACCAATATACTAATATACAGTATACAGCAGCCCTGCACCAATATACTAATATACAGTATACAGCAACCCTGCACCAAGATACTAATATACAGTATACAGCAGCCCTGCACCAAGATACTAATATACAGTATACAGCAGCCGTGCACCAAGATACTAATATACAGTATACAGCAGCCGTGCACCAAGATACTAATATACAGTATACAGCAGCCGTGCACAAGACAACAGAACAGCACACCAAGATACTAATATACAGTATACAGCAGCCCTGCACCAAGATACTAATATACAGTATACAGCAGCCCTGCACCAATATACTAATATACAGTATACAGCAGCCCTGCACCAAATACTAATATACAGCAGCAGCAGCCTGCACACAGATACTAATATACAATATACAGCAGCCATGCAGACAAGATACTAATATACAGTATACAGCAACTCTGCACCAAGATACTAATGTACAGTACACAGCTGCCCTGCATCAAGATACTTATATACAGTATACAGCAACCCTGCACCAAGATACTAATATACAGTATACAGCAGCCGTGCTACAAGATACTAATATACAGTATACAGCAGCCGTGCACCAAGATACTAATATACAGTATACAGCAGCTCTGCATCAAGATAGTATATACAGTATACAGCAACCCTGCACCAAGATACTAATATACAGTATACAGCAGCCGTGCACCAAGATACTAATATACAGTATACAGCAGCCGTGCACCAAGATACTAATATACAGTATACAGCAGCCCTGCACCAAGATACTAATATACAATATACAGCAGCCATGCAGAAAGATACTAATATACAGTATACAGCAACTCTGCACCAAGATACTAATGTACAGTACACAGCTGCCCTGCATCAAGATACTAATATACAGTATACAGCAGCCGTGCTACAAGATACTAATATACAGTATACAGCAGCCGTGCACCAAGATACTAATATACAGTATACAGCAGCTCTGCATCAAGATAGTATATACAGTATACAGCAACCCTGCACCAAGATACTAATATACAGTATACAGCAGCCCTGCACCAATATACTAATATACAGTATACAGCAACTCTGCACCAATATACTAATATACAGTATACAGCAGCCGTGCACCAAGATACTAATATACAGTATACAGCAACTCTGCACCAAGATACTAATATACAGTATACAGCAGCCCTGCACCAAGATACTAATATACAGTATACAGCAACCCTGCACCAATATACTAATATACAGTATACAGCAGCCCTGCATCAAGATACTATATACAGTATACAGCAGCCGTGCACCAATATACTAATATACAGTATACAGCAGCCCTGCATCAAGATACTAATATACAGTATACAGCAACTCTGCACCAATATACAGTATACAGCAGCCCTGCACCAAGATACTAATATACAGTATACAGCAGCCCTGCATCAAGATACTAATATACAGTATACAGCAGCCCTGCATTAAGTTAATAATATACAGTATACAGCAACTCTGCACCAAGATACTAATATACAGTATACAGCAGCCGTGCACCAAGATACTAATATACAGTATACAGCAGCCGTGCTACAAGATACTAATATACAGTATAGAGCAGCCATGCACCAAGATACTAATATACAGTATACAGCAACTCTGCACCAAGATACTAATATACAATATACAGCAACTCTGCACCAAGATACTAATATACAGTATACAGCAGCCCTGCATCACGATACTAATATACAGTATACAGCAGCCCTGCACCAAGATACTAATATACAGTATACAGCAGCCGTGCTACAAGATACTAATATACAGTATAGAGCAGCCATGCACCAAGATACTAATATACAGTATACAGCAGCCGTGCACCAAGATACTAATATACAGTATACAGCAGCCCTGCATCACGATACTAATATACAGTATACAGCAGCCCTTCACCAAAATACTAATATACAGTATACAGCAGCCCTGCACCAAGATACTAATATACAGTATACAGCAGCCCTGCATCAAGATACTAATATACAGTATACAGAAACTCTGCACCAAGATACTAATATACAGTATACAGCAGCCCTGCACCACGATACTAATATACAGTATACAGCAGCCCTTCACCAAAATACTAATATACAGTATACAGCAGCCCTGCACCAAGATACTAATATACAGTATACAGCAGCCCTGCATCAAGATACTAATATACAGTATACAGCAACTCTGCACCAAGATACTAATATACAATATACAGCAACTCTGCACCAAGATACTAATATACAGTATACAGCAGCCCTGCATCACGATACTAATATACAGTATACAGCAGCCCTGCACCAAGATACTAATATACAGTATACAGAAACTCTGCACCAAGCATACTAATATACAGTATACAGCAGCCCTGCACCAAGATACTAATATACAGTATACAGCAACTCTGCACCAAGATACTAATATACAGTATACAGCAGCCCTGCACCAAGATACTAATATACAGTATACAGCAACTCTGCACCAAGATTCTAATATACAGTATACAGCAGCCCTGCAAAGAAAAATATACAGAACAGCACCTGCCAATAATATACAGTATACAGCAGCCCTGCATTAAGATAATAATATACAGTATACAGCAGCCCTTCACCAAGATACTAATGTACAGTATACAGCAACCCTGCACCAATATACTGATATACAGTATACAGCAGCCCTGCACCAAGATACTAATGTACAGTATACAGCAGACCTGCATCAAGATACTTATATACAGTATACAGCAATTCTGCACCAATATACTAATATACAGTATGCAGCAACTCTGCACCAAGATACTCATATACAGTATACAGCAACTCTGCACCAAGATACTAATATACAGTATACAGCAGCCCTGCACCAAGATACTAATATACAGTATACAGCAGCCCTGCACCACGATACTAATATACAGTATACAGCAGCCCTTCACCAAAATACTAATATACAGTATACAGCAGCCGTGCACCAAGATACTAATATACAGTATACAGCAGCCCTGCATCAAGATACTAATATACAGTATACAGCAACTCTGCACCAAGATACTAATATACAATATACAGCAACTGTGCACCAAGATACTAATATACAGTATACAGCAGCCCTGCACCACGATACTAATATACAGTATACAGCAACTCTGCACCAAGATACTAATATACAATATACAGAAACTCTGCACCAAGATACTAATATACAGTATACAGCAGCCCTGCATCAAGATACTAATATACAGTATACAGAATCTCTGCACCAAGATACTAATATACAGTATACAGCAACTCTGCACCAAGATTCTAATATACAGTATACAGCAGCCCTGCATCAAGATACTAATATACAGTATACAGCAGCCCAGCATTAAGATAATAATATACAGTATACAGCAGCCCTTCACCAAGATAATAATATACAGTATACAGCAACCCTGCACCAATATACTGATATACAGTATACAGCAGCCCTGCACCAAGATTCTAATGTACAGTATACAGCAGACCTGCATCAAGATACTTATATACAGTATACAGCAATTCTGCACCAATATACTAATATACAGTATGCAGCAACTCTGCACCAAGATACTCATATACAGTATACAGCAACTCTGCACCAAGATACTAATATACAGTATACAGCAGCCCTGCACCAAGATACTAATATACAGTATACAGCAGCCCTGCACCAATATACTAATATACAGTTTACAGCAGCCGTGCACCAAGATACTAATATACAGTATACAGCAGCCCTGCACCAATATACTAATATACAGTATACAGCAGCCATGCACCAAGATACTAATATACAGTATACAGCAGCCCTGCACCAATATATTAATATACAGCATACAGCAACTCTGCACCAATATACTAATATACAGTATACAGCAACTCTGCACCAAGATACTAATATACAGTATACAGCAGCAGTGCACCAAGATACTAATATACAGTATACAGCAGCCCTGCACCAAGATACTAATATACAGTATACAGCAGCCCTGCACCAATATACTAATATACAGCATGCAGCAGTCCTGCACACAGATACTAATATACAGTATACAGCAGCCGTGCACCAAGATACTAATATACAGTATACAGCAACTCTGCACCAAGATACTAATATACAGTATACAGCAGCCGTGCTACAAGATACTAATATACAGTATACAGCAGCCCTGCACCAAGATACTAATGTACAGTACACAGCAGCCGTGCATCAAGATACTAATATACAGTATACAGCAGCCCTGCATCAAGATACTAATATACAGTATACAGCAACCCTGCACCAAGATACTAATATACAGTATACAGCAGCCGTGCATCAAGATACTAATATACAGTATACAGCAACTCTGCACCAAGATACTAATATACAGTATACAGCAACTCTGCACCAAGATACTAATATACAGTATACAGCAACTCTGCACCAAGATACTAATATACAGTATACAGCAACTCTGCACCAAGATACTAATATACAGTATACAGCAGCCGTGCACCAAGATACTAATATACAGTATAGAGCAGCCATGCACCAATATACTAATATACAGTATACAGCAACCCTGCACCAATATACTAATATACAGTATACAGCAGCCCTGCACCAATATACTAATATACAGTATACAGCAACTCTGCACCAAGATACTAATATACAGTATACAGCAACTCTGCACCAATATACTAATATACAGTATACAGCAGCCCTGCATCAAGATACTAATATACAGCATACAGCAACTCTGCACCAAGATACTAATATACAGTATACAGCAGCCCTGCATCAAGATACTAATATACAGTATACAGCAGCCCTGCACCAAGATACTAATATACAGTATACAGCAGCCGTGCTACAAGATACTAATATACAGTATAGAGCAGCCATGCACCAAGATATTAATATACAGTATACAGCAACCCTGCACCAATATACTAATATACAGTATACAGCAGCCATGCACCAAGATACTACTATACAGTATACAGCAGCCCTGCACCAATATACTAATATACAGTATACAGCAACTCTGCACCAATATACTAATATACAGTATACAGCAGCCCTGCACCAATATACTAATATACAGTATACAGCAACTCTGCACCAAGATACTAATATACAGTATACAGCAGCCATGCACCAAGATACTAATATACAGTATACAGCAGCCCTGCACCAATATACTAATATACAGCATACAGCAACTCTGCACCAATATACTAATATACAGTATACAGCAGCCCTGCACCAATATACTAATATACAGCATGCAGCAGCCCTGCACACAGATACTAATATACAGTATACAGCAGCCCTGCATCAAGATACTAATATACAGTATACAGCAGCCCTGCACCAAGATACTAATATACAGTATACAGCAGCCCTGCACACAGATACTAATATACAGTATACAGCAGCCGTGCACCAAGATACTAATATACAGTATACAGCAGCCGTGCTACAAGATACTAATATACAGTATAGAGCAGCCATGCACCAAGATATTAATATACAGTATACAACAACCCTGCACCAAGATACTAATATACAGTATACAGCAGCCCTGCATCAAGATACTAATATACAGTATACAGCAGCCGTGCATCAAAATACTAATATACAGTATACAGCAACTCTGCACCAAGATACTAATATACAGTATACAGCAGCCGTGCACCAAGATACTAATATACAGTATACAGCAGCCGTGCACCAAGATACTAATATACAGTATACAGCAGCCATGCACCAAGATACTAATATACAGTATACAGCAGCCGTGCACCAAGATACTAATATACAGTATACAGCAGCCGTGCACCAAGATACTAATATACAGTATACAGCAGCCCTGCACCAAGATACTAATATACAGTATACAGCAGCCATGCACCAAGATACTAATATACAGTATACAGCAGCCGTGCACCAAGATACTAATATACAGTATACAGCAGCCGTGCACCAAGATACTAATATACAGTATACAGCAGCCCTGCACCAAGATACTAATATACAGTATACAGCAGCCCTGCATCAAGATACTAATATACAGTATACAGCAACTCTGCACCAAGATACTAATGTACAGTACACAGCTGCCCTGCATCAAGATACTTATATACAGTATACAGCAACCCTGCACCAAGATACTAATATACAGTATACAGCAGCCGTGCACCAAGATACTAATATACAGTATACAGCAGCCGTGCATCAAGATACTAATATACAGTATACAGCAACTCTGCAAACCAAGATACTAATATACAGTATACAGCAGCCCTGCATCACGATACTAATATACAGTATACAGCAGCCCTGCATCAAGATACTAATATACAGTATACAGAAACTCTGCACCAAGATACTAATATACAGTATACAGCAGCCCTGCACCAAGATACTAATATACAGTATACAGCAACTCTGCACCAAGATTCTAATATACAGTATACAGCAGCCCTGCATTAAGATAATAATATACAGTATACAGCAGCCCTTCACCAAGATAATAATATACAGTATACAGCAACCCTGCACCAATATACTGATATACAGTATACAGCAGCCTTGCACCAAGATACTAATGTACAGTATACAGCAGCCCTGCATCAAGATACTAATATACAGTATACAGCAGCCCTGCATCAAGATACTAATATACAGTATACAGCAACTCTGCACCAAGATACTAATATACAGTATACAGCAGCCCTGCACCAATATACTAATATACAGTATACAGCAGACCTGCATCAAGATACTTATATACAGTATACAGCAATTCTGCACCAATATACTAATATACAGTATACAGCAACTCTGCACCAAGATACTCATATACAGTATACAGCAACTCTGCACCAAGATACTAATATACAGTATACAGCAACTCTGCACCAAGATACTAATATACAGTATACAGCAACTCTGCACCAAGATACTAATATACAGTATACAGCAGCCCTGCATCAATATACTAATATACAGTATACAGCAACTCTGCACCAATATACTAATATACAGTATACAGCAACTCTGCACCAAGATACTAATATACAGTATACAGCAGCCCTGCATCAATATACTAATATACAGTATACAGCAGCTCTGCATCAATATACTAATATACAGTATACAGCAACTCTGCACCAAGATACTAATATACAGTATACAGCAACTCTGCACCAAGATACTCATATACAGTATACAGCAGCCCTGCACCAAGATACTAATATACAGTATACAGCAACTCTGCACCAAGATACTAATATACAGTACACAGCAACTCTGCACCAAGATACTCATATACAGTATACAGCAACTCTGCACCAAGATACTAATATACAGTATACAGCAACTCTGCACCAATATACTAATATACAGTATACAGCAACTCTGCACCAAGATAGTAATATACAGTATACAACAACTCTGCACCAAGATACTAATATACAGTATACAGCAACCCTGCACCAATATACTAATATACAGTATACAGCAGCCGTGCACCAATATACTAATATACAGTATACAGCAGCCCTGCACCAATATACTAATATACAGTATACAGCAGCCCTGCATCACGATACTAATATACAGTATACAGCAACTCTGCACCAATATACTAATATACAGTATACAGCAACTCTGCACCAAGATACTAATATACAGTATACAGAAACTCTGCACCAAGATACCAATATACAGTATACAGCAACTCTGCACCAAGATACTAGTATACAGTATACAGCAACTCTGCACCAATATACTAATATACAGTATACAGCAGCCCTGCACCAAGATACTAATATACAGTATACAGCAGCCCTGCACCAAGATACTAATATACAGTATACAGCAACTCTGCACCAAGGTACTAATATACAGTATACAGCAACCCTGCATCAAGATACTAATATACAGTATACAGCAGCCCTTCACCAAGATAATAATATACAGTATACAGCAGCCCTGCATCAAGATACTAATATACAGTATACAGCAGCCATGCAGAAAGATACTAATATACAGTATACAGCAGCCCTGCACCAATATACTGATATACAGTATACAGCAGCCCTGCACCAAGATACTAATATACAGTATACAGCAGCCCTGCACCAATATACTAATATACAGTATACAGCAACTCTGCACCAATATACTGATATACAGTATACAGCAGCCCTGGACCAATATACTAATATACAGTATACAGCAACTCTGCACCAAGATACTAATATACAGTATACAGAAACTCTGCACCAAGATACCAATATACAGTATACAGCAACTCTGCACCAAGATACTAGTATACAGTATACAGCAACTCTGCACCAATATACTAATATACAGTATACAGCAGCCCTGCACCAAGATACTAATATACAGTATACAGCAGCCCTGCACCAAGATACTAATATACAGTATACAGCAGCCCTGCACCAATATACTAATATACAGTATACAGCAGCCGTGCACCAAGATACTAATATACAGTATACAGCAGCCCTGCACCACCAGTATACTAATATACAGTATAGAGCAGCCCTGGACCAATATACTAATATACAGTATACAGCAACTCTGCACCAAGATACTAATATACAGTATACAGAAACTCTGCACCAAGATACCAATATACAGTATACAGCAACTCTGCACCAAGATACTAGTATACAGTATACAGCAACTCTGCACCAGTATACTAATATACAGTATACAGCAGCCCTGCACCAAGATACTAATATACAGTATACAGCAGCCCTGCACCAAGATACTAATATACAGTATACAGCAACTCTGCACCAAGGTACTAATTAATATACAGTATACAGCAACCCTGCATCAAGATACTAATATACAGTATACAGCAGCCCTTCACGAAGATACTAATATACAGTATACAGCAGCCCTGCATCAAGATACTAATATACAGTATACAGCAGCCCTGCACCAATATACTGATATACAGTATACAGCAGCCCTGCACCAATATACTGATATACAGTATACAGCAGCGCTGCATCAAGATACTAATATACAGTATAAAGCATCTCTGCACCAAGATACTAATATACAGTATATGGCAGCCCTGCATCACGATACTAATATACAGTATACAGCAGCCCTGCACCAAGATACTAATATAAGGTATACAGAAACTCTGCAACAATATACTAATATACAGCATACAGCAACTCTACACCAAGATACTAATATACAGTATACAGCAGCCCTGCATTAAGATACTAATATACAGTATACAGCATCCCTTCACCAAGATACTCATATACAGTATACAGCAACCCTGCACCAATATACTGATATACAGTATACAGCAGCCCTGCACCAAGATACTAATGTACAGTATACAGCAGCCCTGCATCAAGATACTAATATACAGTATACAGCAACTCTGCACCAATATACTAATATACAGTATACAGCAGCCCTGCACCAAGATACTAATATACAGTATACAGCAGCCCTGCACCAATATACTGATATACAGTATACAGCAGCCCTGCACCAAGATACTAATGTACAGTATAAAGCAGCCCTGCACCAATATACTAATATACAGTATACAGCAGCCCTGCACCAAGATGGTAATATATACATTTTACAGAAGTCCTAAAAACAATAGTAATGTATAATATACAGTAATGTGCCAGTAATATAGAAATATATACAGTACACAACAAACAACAACTTCAGAAGAAACAGTTTTGTAAAGAAGTGGTTATTTGCATAGATAGCAAACGTTTTGCATTATGTGTTTTGCCTTAGCTGAAAACTGCAGCATAATAAGCAAATAGACATCATAAAATGGAAAAGAGTAGGAAAAAAACATTTGATATTAAAAGACACTAATACCTTACAGATAACAAGTGGAATTTACTGGAGAAACAAAGCTATAAAATAACACATTAAAAATATAACTAACTATAACTTTATTACAAGTAATAGCTGTATACTAATATAATCTGCTCCATGTATAGTACTATAACATGTTTCCTGTATAATAACATAATGTAATAACTGTATAATAATATAATGTGCACTCTGCATAGTAATATCATGTGTTTCCTGTATAATAACAATGTAATAACTGTATAATAATATGACTTCCCAGTATAATGATATAATGTGCTCCCTGTATAATAATATAATGTGCTCTCTTAATATAATTTGCTCCATGTATAGTACAGGATATATTTTCTGTATAATAATATACTTTCTGTATAATAATATAATGTGATCCCTGTATACAGTAATAATATAATATTTTCTTGCATAAAAATACATTAATAAAATTTACTACCTGTATAGTTATATAAGGTATTACCTGTATAATTATATAATGTGTTCCCTGTATAATAATATAATGTTCTACCTATATAATAATATAATGTACTTCCTGTAAAATAATATAATGTGTTACCTGTAGAATAATATAACATACTACCTGTGTAATCTAATGTGCTTCATTTATAATATATATATATATATATATATATATATATATATATATATATATAATGTGGTATCTGCATAATAATAAAATGTTTTCACTTTATAACAATAAAATATACTACCTGGATATATATATGCTCCCTGTATAATAATATAATGTTCTCCCTATATAATAATATAATGTGCTCCCTATATAATAATATGAATTTCCTGTATAATAATATAATGTGCTTCTTTTATAATAATATTTTTTTTTTCCGGGCATAATAATATATTCTACCTGTATAATAACATACTCTGCTCTCTGTATCATAATATAATGTACTCCCTGCATAATAATAGAATATACTTACACTATATAATATAATGTGCTCCATGTATAATAATAGAATAAACTTTCTGTATAATATTAAAATGTGTTCCCTGTATAATAATATAATGTGTTCCCTGTATAATCATACAATGTTCTACCTGTATAATAATATAATGTGTTCCCTGTATAATCATACAATGCTCTACCTGTATAATAATATAATGTACTACCTGTATAACAACATAATGTGTTCCTTGTATAATAATAGAATGTATAACCTATATAATAATAAAATATACTACCTGTATAATAATACATTGTGCTCCCGGTACAATAATATAATGTACTACCTGTATACTGTAATAGAATATATAACCTGTATAATAATATAATGTACTACCTGTATAATAATATATTGTGCTCCCTGTATAATTATATAATGTACTATCTGTACAATAATATAATGTGCTCCCTGAAAAATAATATAATGTACTCCCTGTATAATAATATAATGTACTACCTGTATAAAAATACAATGTACTACCAGCATTATAATGTGTTTCCTGTATAATAATAAACATACTTTCTGTATAATAATATCATCTAATACCTGTATAACAATATCATGTACTACCTGTATAATAATATAATGTGCTCCATGTATAATAATATATTTTGCTCCCTGTATAATTATATAATGTACTACCTGTATAATAATATAATGAGCTTCCTGTACAATATTATAATGTACTAATAGTATAATAATATAATGTTCTCCTGCATAATAATATAATTTACTGCCTGTATATTATATTGTGCTCCCTGTATAATTATATAATGTACTATCTATACAATAATGTAATGTGCTCCCAATATAAAAATATAATGTACCACCTGCTAATAATATAATGTACTAACAGTATAACAATATAATGTGCTCCTGTATAACAATATAATTAGAATTGAAGCTGCAGAAGTGGAATTCGATCAGAATTTCAGGAAATCTTCAATTCACCTTGATTCCAGATTTCCTCACGCTTTGATGCATTGAATCACATTTTTTACTAAAAGGCTGCTGCACATGTTAGTACAAGGTGCAAGGGACTCTGAGAACGTGGGATCACCCACAATGCCAAGAGTGCAACTAATCAGCAGCCAGCCGGACCTGTGATGTCACAGCCCTATAAAAACCCATGGCCATTTTAGGTACAGTCATTTCACATTGCTCTTACTGTAGGGACAGACGTCAACAAGAGCTAGGGAAAGACTTAGAAAACATATAGAAGTTCAGGGAAAGGGGATTACAAGTGTAGGGGAAGTATAGGGAGGAATTGAAAGAAGAATTTGGGGTGGTTGCATCATAATTAACAGCAAGAATTTTAGTATGCATTGAAGTCCTCAATGCCGATATACTGATGCTCATTACTCATACCTGTGTCTTCAAGGTGGAACACAAAAAGTCTTTTGCAGTGCAGTACAGCAAAAAGCAGTGAATTATTATCCACTAATATCTGCAATTATTTGTTCTAACGCCTTTTTTAAGGCGTTTATTATAAGGGGCTTATTCACTGTTCTTTCAAAGAATAACATTACAGGCCATTTGTTAGTACTACTGTGCCAAGGAAAACTGAATTCTTATCCAGTTATCTCTGCAGTCATCTGTTCTAATGCCTTTTTCAAGGAGTTTATTAGTGGGGAAACAAATTATGTTCATATTCTACCATCTATATATTTTAATATATATGTGCAATACCAGTATATACACCTGCAGTTTATATAATAATATATGTACACTACCAGTAAATAATTCTACAGTCTATAAATTTAATATATATATGCAAAGCTAGTATATACTCCTGCAGTCTATATATTAATATATATGTATGATACTAGTAAATAATCCTACAGTCTGTATATATTAATATATGTACATTACATAAAAATAATTCTACAGTATATATATTTTAATATTTATGTGCAATACCAGTATATACTCCTGCAGTCTATATAATAATATATATGTATGCTACTAGTAAATAATTCTACAGTCTGTATATATTATAATATATGTACACTAATAATAAATAATTCTACAGTCTATAAATGTTAATATATATGTGCAATACCAGAATATACTACTGCAGTCTATATATTAATATATATGTATACTACTAGTAAATAATTCTATATTCTATTTCTATATACATACTATATATATATACATATATATATATATATATATATATATATATATATATATATATATATATATATATATATATATATATATATATATATATATATATATATATATATATATATATATATATATATATATATATATATATATATATATATATATATATATATATATATATATATATATATATATATATATATATATATATATATATATATATATATATATATATATATATATATATATATATATATTACTAGTAAATAATCCTACAGTCTGTATATATTGATATATATGTACCTTATATAAAAATAATTTTACAGTATATATATTTTTATATATATGTGCAACACCAGTATATACTCCTGCAGTCTATATAATAATATATATGTATACTACTAGTAAATAATTCTACAGTCTATAAATGTTAATATATATGTGCAATATCATTATACACTCCTGAAGTCTTATATATATATATATATATATATATATATATATATATATATATATACTACTAGTAAATAATCCTACAGTCTGCCAACAGCCATTTCAATTTGATATATCTAATAACTGATGGACACAGTAATATTTCAGGATTGAAATGAGGTTTATTGTACTAACAGAAAATGTGCAATATGCATTAAACCAAAATTTGACCGGTGCAAAAATTTGGGTACCCTTATCATTTTATTGATTTGAATACTCCTAACTACTTTTTACTGACTTACTGAAGCACAAAATTGGTTTTGTAACCTCACTGAGCTTTGAACTTCATAGCCAGGTGTATCCAATCATGAGAAAAGGTATTTAAGGTGGCCAATTGCAAGTTGTTCTCCTATTTGAATCTCCTCTGAAGAGTGGCATCATGGGCTCCTCAAAACAACTCTCAAATGATCTGAAAACAAAGATTGTTCAACATAGTTGTTCAGGGGAAGGATACAAAAAGTTGTCTCAGAGATTTAACCTGTCAGTTTCCACTGTGAGGAACATAGTAAGGAAATGGAAGACCACAGGGACAGTTCTTGTTAAGCCCAGAAGTGGCAGGCCAAGAAAAATATCAGAAAGGCAGAGAAGAAGAATGGTGAGAACAGTCAAGGACAATCCACAGACCACCTCCAAAGAGCTGCAGCATCATCTTGCTGCAGATGGTGTCACTGTGCATCGGTCAACAATACAGCACACTTTGCACAAGGAGAAGCTGTATGGGAGAGTGATGCGAAAGAAGCCGTTTCTGAAAGCTCGCCACAAACAGAGTCGCCTGAGGTATGCAAAAGCACATTTGGACAAGCCAGCTTCATTTTGGAAGAAGGTCCTGTGGACTGATGAAACAAAGATTGAGTTGTTTGGTCATTCAAAAAGGCGTTATGCATGGCGTCCAAAAAACACAGCATTCCAAGAAAAACACTTGCTACCCACTGTAAAATTTGGTGGAGGTTCCATCATGCTTTGGGGCTGTGTGGCCAATGCCGGCACCGGGAATCTTGTTAAAGTTGAGGGTCGCATGGATTCAACTCAGTATCAGCAGATTCTTGAGAATAATGTACAAGAATCAATGACGAATTTGAAGTTACGCCGGGGATGGATATTTCAGCAAGACAATGATCCAAACACAGCTCCAAATCTACTCAGGCATTCATGCAGAGGAACAATTACAATGTTCTGGAATGGCCATCCCAGTCCCCAGACCTGAATAACATTGAACATCTGTGGGATAATTTGAAGCGGGCTGTCCATGCTCGGCGACCATCGAACTTCACTGAACTGGAATTGTTTTGTAAAGAGGAATGGTCCAAAATACCTTCATCCAGGATCCAGGAACTGATTAAAAGCTACAGGAAGCGACTAGAGGCTGTTATCTTTGCAAAAGGAGGATCTACTAAATATTAATGTCACTTTTCTGTTGAGGTGCCCATACTTTTGCACCGGTCAAATTTTGGTTTAATGCATATTGCACATTTTCTGTTAGTACAATAAACCTCATTTCAATCCTGAAATATTACTGTGTCCATCAGTTATTAGATATATCAAATTGAAATGGCTGTTGCAAACACCCAAATATTTAGAACTAAAAATGATTAAGATTAATAGGGGTGCCCAAACTTTTTCATATGACTGTATGCATACTACTAGGGAATAATTCTACAGTCTGTCTATATTAAAATATATGTACACTACTAGTAAATAATTCTACAGTCTATAAATGTTATTATATATGTGCAATACCAGTATATACTGCTGTAGTCTATATATATTAATATATATGTATACTACTAGTAAATAATTCTACAATAATTCTACAGTCTATAAATGTTAATGTATATGTGCAATAAAAGTTTATACTCCTGTAGTCTATAAATTAATATATATCTATACTACTAGTAAATAATTCTACACTCTATATATTTAATATATATGTGCAATACCAGTATATACTCATCCAGTATATATATTAATATATATGTTTACTATTAGTAAATAATATTACAGTCTGTATATATTAATATATGTACACCATATAAAAATAATTTTACAGTCTATATATTTTAATATATATTTGTAATACCAGCATAAACTCCTGCAGTCTATATGATAATATATATGTATGATACTAGTAAACATTTCTACAGTCTGTATATATTAAAATATAATTATACTACTAGTGAA
>CAMRHE010000516.1:95000-255000 GCA_947044405.1 Leptodactylus fallax
CAGAATACTTCTGTAGGTAGCAGCTGGATGAGTTGCACCTAAAATCAGCAGTGTACAGTGTGAAGAGGAAAGGGGCGAGAACCGTACCCTGAGGTGCCCCCGTATTACAGATCACGGTATCTGACACACAGTCTCGGGCTCTCACGTATTGAGGTCGATTTGTGAGGTAGTCTAGGATCCAGTTGGAGAGGTGGTGGTCCACTCCAGCAAGGCCCAGCTTGTCCCTCAATAACCTGGGCTGTATGGTGTTAAAAGCACTGGAGAAGTCAAAGAACATTATTCTCACTGTGTTCCCTGGTTTCTCCAGGTGAGACAGAGCCCTGTGCAGAAGATGGATGATGGCATCATCTACCCCAATGCCCGGCCGATAAGCAAACTGGAGGGGGTCCATAGCGGGGCTCACTAGAGGGCGGAGATGTGTGAGAACCAATCTCTCCAAGATATACACACAATACCAGTATATAATCCTGCAGTATATATATAATAATATATAGGTATAATATTAGTAAATAAGCCTACAATCTGTATATATTAATGTATATGTACACTATATAATAATAATTTTATAGTCTAGATATTTTATTATATATGTGTAATATCATCATATACTCCTTCAGTCTATATAATAATATATATGTATGCTACTAGTAAATAATTCTACAGTCAGTATATATTAATATATATGTACACTACAAAAAATTTTTTACAGACTATATATTTAATATATTTGTACAATATCAGTATATACTCCTGCAGTATATAGATTAATATATATGTATACTATTAGTAAATAATCCTACAGTCTGTATATATTAATTTATATGTACACTACATAAAAATAATTTTAGTCTATATTTATATATATATATATATATATATATATATACACAATACCAGAATATATTCCTGCAGTATATATATATTATAATATATGTATACTATTAGTAAATAATCCTACAGTCTGTATATATTAATGTATATGTACACTACATAAAAATAATTTTAGTCTATATATTTTAATATATATGTGTAATACCAGCATATACTCCTGCAGTCTAATTAATAATATATATGTATGCTACTAGTAACTAATTCTACAGTCTGTATATATTAATATATATGTACACTATAAAAATAATTCTACAGTATATATATATTAAATATCTATGTAAAAAATTAGTATATACTCCTGCAGTCTATATATTGTCATATACTGTATATATACTACTAGTAAATAATCCTACAGTCTGTATATATTATTATATATGTACACTACATAAAAATAATTTTACAGTCTATATATTTTAATATATATGAGCAATACCATTATATACACCTGCAGTCTATATAATAATATATATGTATGATACTAGTAAACATTTCTATAGTCTGTATATAATAAAATATAAGCATACTACTAGTAAATTATTCTACAGTCTATAAATGTTAATATATATGTGCAATACCAGTATCTACAATCTGTATATATTAATATATAAGGACAATACAAAAAAATATTTTTTACAGTCTATATATTTAATATATATATATATATATATACAATACCAGTATACACTCCTGCAGTATATATAATAATATATATGTATACTATTAGTAAATAATCCTACAGTCTGTAAATATTAATGTATATGTACACTATATAATAATAATTTTATAGTCTATATATTTTATTATATATGTGTAATACCATCATATACTCCTTCAGTCTATATAATAATATATATGTATGATGCTAGTAAATAATTCTACAGTCAGTATATATTAATATATATGTACACTACAAAAATAATTTTACAGTCTATATATTTAATATATATGTACAATTCCAGTATATACTCCTGCAGTATATATATTAATATATATGTATACTATTAGTAAATAATCCTACAGTCTGTAAATATTAATGTATATGTACACTACATAAAAATAATTTTATAGTCTATATATTTAATATATATATACACAATACCAGTATATACTCCTGCAGCATATATATTAATATATATGTATACTATTAGTAAATAATGCTATAGTCTGTATATATTAATGTATATGTACACTACATAAAAATAATTTTACAGTCTATATATTTTATTATATATGTGTAATACCAGCATATACTCCTGCAGTCTATTTAATAATATATATGTATGCTACTAGTAAATAATTCTACAATATGTATATATTTATATATATGTACACTATAAAAAATAAATCTACAGTATATATATATTAAATATATATGTAAAAAAATTAGTATATACTCCTGCAGTCTATATATTATTATATACTGTATATATATACTGCAAGTAAATAATCCTACATTTTGTATATATTATTATATATGTACACTACATAAAAATAATTTTACAGTCTATATATTTTAATATATGTGCAACACCATTATATATACCTGCAGTCTATATAAAAATATATATGTATGATACTAGTAAACATTTCTACAGTCTGTATATAATAAAATATAAGTATTCTACTAGTAAATTATTCTACAGTCTATAAATGTTAATATATATGTGCAATACCAGTATCTACAAACTGTATATATTAATATATAAGGACAATACAAAAAAAGCTTTTTTTTTACAGTCTATATATTTATATAATATATATATATATATATATATATATATATATATATATACATATAATAGCAGTATACACTCCTGCAGTATATATAATATATATGTATACAATTAGTAAATAATCCTACAGTCTGTAAATATTAATGTATATGTACACTATATAATAATAATTTTATAGTCTATATATTTTATTATATATGTGTAATACCATCATATACTCCTTCAGTCTATATAATAATATATATGTATGCTACTAGTAAATAATTCTACAGTCAGTATATATTAATATATATGTACACTACAAAAATAATTTTACAGTCTATATATTTGTACAATACCAGTATATACTCCTGCAGTATATATATTAATATATATGTATATTATCAGTAAATAATCCTACTGTCTGTATATATTAATGTATATGAACACTACATAAAAATAATTTTACAGTCTATATATTTAATATATATATATATATATATATATATATATATATATATACACAATACCAGTATATACTCCTGCAGTATATATATTAATATATATGTATACTATTAGTAAATAATCCTACAGTCTTTATATATTAATGTATATGTACACTACATAAAAATAATTTTACAGTCTATATATTTTGATATATATTTGCAATACCATTATATTAACCTGCAGTCTGTATAATAATATATATGTATTATACTAGTAAACATTTCTACAGTCTGTATATAATAAAATATAATTATACTACTATTAAAATATTCTACAGTCTATAAATGTTAATATATATTTTTTAATATATCTGTGTAATACCATCATATACTCCTGCAGTCTATATAATAATTTATATTTATGCTACTAGTATATAATTCTACAGTCTGTATATATTAATATATATGTAAACTACAAAAATAATTCTACTACTATATATATATATATATATATATATATATATATATATATATAATATGCATGTAAAAAATCTGTATATACTCCTGCAGTCTATATATTATTATATATATACTGTGTATATACTACTAGTAAATAATCCTATAGTCTGTATACATTACTATATATGTACACTACATAAAAATAATTTTACAGTCTATATATTTTCATATATATGTGCAATACCAGTAGAAATACCTGCAGTCTACATAATATATATATGATACTAGTAAACATTTCTACAGTCTGTATATATTAAAATATAAGTATACCACTAGTAAATTATTCAACAGTCTATTAATAATAATATATATGTGCAATACCAGTACATTCTCCTGCAGTCTATATAAAATATATACATATACTACTAATAAATAATTCTACAGTCTGTATATATTAAAATATATGTACACTACTTCCCAATAATTCTACAGTCTATAAATAATAATATATATGTGTAATACCAGTATATACACCTACAGTCTATATATTAATGTATATGTTTTCTATTAGTAAATACCACAGACTGTATATATTAAAATGTATGTACACTACTAGTAAATAATCCTACATTCTGTATATTTTAATATATATGTGCAATAACAGTATATACTCCTGCAATCTATATATTCATATATATGTATATAACTAGTAAATAATTCTACAATCTATATATTTAACATATATGTACAATACCAGTATATACTCCTGCAGTATATATATTAAAATATATGTATACTTTTAGTAAATAATCCTAGAGCCTGTATATATTAATATATGTACACTACATAAAAATAATTTTACAGTCTATATATTTTAATATATGTGTGAAATACCAGCATACACTCCTACAGTCTATATAATAATTTATATTTATGCTGCTAGTAAATAATTCTACACTCTGTATATATTAATATATATATATATATATATAAAATACAAAAAAAATATTCTCTTCTCTATATATATATATATATATATATATATATATATATATTTAATATATATGTAAAAAATCTGTATATACTCCTCCAGTCTATATATTATTATATATATACTGTATATATACTACTAGTAAATAATCCTATAGTCTGTATACATTGCTATATATGTACACTACATAAAAAAAATTTACAGTCTATATATTTTAATATATATGTGCAATACCAGTAGAAACACCTGCAGTCTATATAATATATATATATGAGAGTAATAAACATTTCTACATTCTGTATATATTAAAATATAAGTATACTACTAGTAAATTATTCTACAGTCTATTAATAATAATATATATGTGCAATACCAGTACCTTCTCCTGCAGTCTATATAAAATATATACATATACTACTAATAAAAAATTCTACAGACTGTATATATTAAAATATATGTACACTACTATCCAATAATTTTACAGTCTATAAATAATAATATCTATGTGTAATACCAGTATATACACCTACAGTCTATATATTAATGTATATCTTTTGTATTAGTAAATACCACAGACTGTATATATTAAAATGTATGTACACTACTAGTAAATAATCCTACATTCTGTATATTTTAATATATATGTGCAATAACAATATATACTCCTGCAATCTATATATTAATTTATATGTATACTACTAGTAAATAATTCTACAATCTATATATTTATCATATATGTACAATACCAGTATATACTCCTGAAGTGTATTATATATATATATATATATATATATATATATATCAAAATATATGTATACTTTTAGTAAATAATCCTAGAGCCTGTATATATTAATATATGTACACTACATAAAAATAATTTTACAGTCTATATATTTTAATATATATGTGTAATACCAGCATACACTCCTACAGTCTATATAATAATTTCTATTTATGCTGCTAGTAAATAATTCTACAGTCTGTATATATTATATATATATATATATATATATATATATATATATATATATAATACAAAAAAAAATCTACTATATATATATATATATATATATATATATATATGTAAAAAATCTGTATATACTCCTGCAGTCTATATATTATTATATATATACTGTATATATACTACTAGTAAATAATCCTATAGTCTGTATACATTGCTATATATGTACACTACATAAAAAAAAATTACAGTCTATATATTTTAATATATATGTGCAATACCAGTAGAAACACCTGCAGTCTACATAATATATATATGATACTAGTAAACATTTCTACAGTCTGTATATATTAAAATATAAGTATACCACTAGTAAATTATTCAACAGTCTATTAATAATAATATATATGTGCAATTCCAGTACATTCTCCTGCAGTCTATATAAAATATATACATATACTACTAATAAATAATTCTACAGTCTGTATATATTAAAATATATGTACACTACTACCCAATAATTCTACAGTTTATAAATAATAATATATATGTGTAATACCAGTATATACACCTACAGTCTATATATTAATGTATATGTTTTCTATTAGTAAATACCACAGACTGTATATATTAAAATGTATGTACACTACTAGTAAATAATCCTATATTCTGTATATATTAATATATATGTGCAATAACAGTATATACTCCTGCAGTCTATATATTAATATATATGTATATTACTAGTAAATAATTCTATAATCTATATATTTAATATATATGTACAATACCATTATATACTCCTGAACTATATATATATATATATATATATATATATATATATATATACATATATCAATATATGTATACTTTTAGTAAATAATCCTAGAGCCTGTATATATTAATATATACACTACATAAAAATAATTTTACAGTCTATATATTTTAATATATATGTGTAATACCAGCATATACTCCTACAGTCTATATAATAATTTATATTTATGCTGCTAGTAAATAATTCTACAGTCTGTATATATTTATATATATATATATATATATATATATATATATATAAAAAATACAAAAAAAAAATTCTATATATTATATATATATATATATATATATATATATATATATATATATATATATATATATATATATATATATATATATATATATATATATATATATATATATATATATATATATATATATATATATATATATATATATATATATATATATATTTAATATATATGTAAAAAATCTGTATATACTCATCCAGTCTATATATTATTATATATATACTGTATATATACTACTAGTAAATAATCCTATAGTCTGTATACATTGCTATATATGTACACTACATTAAAAAAAATTACAGTCTATATATTTTAATATATATGTGCAATACCAGTAGAAACACCTGCAGTCTATATAATATATATATATGATAGTAATAAACATTTCTACATTCTGTATATATTAAAATATAGGTATACTACTAGTAAATTATTCTACAGTCTATTAATAATAATATATATGTGCAATACCAGTACCTTCTCCTGCAGTCTATATAAAATATATACATATACTACTAATAAATAATTCTACAGTCTTTATATATTAAAATATATGTACACTACTATCCAATAATTTTACAGTCTATAAATAATAATATATATGTGTAATACCAGTATATACACCTACAGTCTATATATTAATGTATATGTTTTCTATTAGTAAATACCACAGACTGTATATATTAAAATGTATGTACACTACTAGTAAATAATCCTACATTCTGTATATTTTAATATATATGTGCAATAACAGTATATACTCCTGCAATCTATATATTTATATATATGTATACTACTAGTAAATAATTCTACAATCTATATATTTATCATATATGTACAATACCAGTATATACTCCTGCAGTATATATATATATATATATATATTAATATAAATATATACTATTAGTAAATAATCCTACGGTCTGTATATTCTAATATATGTACACTCCATTAAATAATTTCACAGTCTATATATTTTAATATATCTGTGTAATACCATCATATACTCCTGCAGTCTATATAATAATTTATATTGATGCTACTAGTAAATAATTCTATAGTCTGTGTATATTAATATATATGTAAACTACAAAAATAATTCTACTACATATATATATATATATATATATATATATATATATAATATGTATGTAAAAAATCTGTATATACTCCTACAGTCTATATATTATTTTATATATATACTGTATATATACTACTAGTAAATAATCTTATAGTCTGTATACATTACTATATATGTACACTACATAAAAATAATTTTACAGTCTATATATTTTCATATTTGTGCAATAGCAGTAGAAACACCTGCATTCTATATAATATATATATGATACTAGTAAACATTTCTACATTCTGTATATATTAAAATATAAGTATACTACTAGTAAATTATTCTACAGTCTATTAATAATAATATATATGTGCAATACCAGTACCTTCTCCTGCAGTCTATGTAAAAATATATACATATACTACTAATAAATAATTCTACAGTCTGTATATATTAAAATATATGTACACTACTATCCAATAATTCTACAGTCTATAAATAATAATATATATGTGTAATACCAGTATATACACCTACAGTCTATATTTTAATGTATATGTTTTCTATTAGTAAATACCACAGACTGTATATATTAAAATGTATGTACACTACTAGTAAATAATCCTACATTCTGTATATTTTAATATATATGTGCAATAACAGTATATACTCCTGCAATCTATATATTAATATGTATGTATACTACTAGTAAATAATTCTACAATCTATATATTTATCATATATGTACAATACCAGTATATACTCCTGCAGTATATATATATATATATATATATATATATATATATATATATATTAATATAAATATATACTCTTAGTAAATAATCCTACGGTCTGTATATTCTAATATATGTACACTCCATTAAATAATTTTACAGTCTATATATTTTAATATATCTGTGTAATACCATCATATACTCCTGCAGTCTATATAATAATTTATATTTATGCTACTAGTAAATAATTCTATAGTCTGTGTATATATATATATATATATATATATATATATATATATATATATATATATATATAAAATACAAAAAAAATTCTACTATATATATATATATATATATATATATATATATATTTAATATATATGTAAAAAATCTGTATATACTCCTGCAGTCTATATATTATTATATATATACTGTATATATACTACTAGTAAATAATCCTATAGTCTGTATACATTGCTATATATGTACACTACATAAAAAAAATTACAGTCTATATATTTTAATATATATGTGCAATACCAGTAGAAACACCTGCAGTCTATATAATATATATATATGATAGTAATAAACATTTCTACATTCTGTATATATTAAAATATAAGTATACTACTAGTAAATTATTCTACAGTCTATTAATAATCATATATATGTGCAATACCAGTACCTTCTCCTGCAGTCTATATAAAATATATACATATACTACTAATAAATAATTCTACAGTCTGTATATATTAAAATATATGTACACTACTATCAAATAATTTTACAGTCTATAAATAATAATATATATGTGTAATACCATGATATACTCCTGCAGTCTATATAATAATTTATATTTATGCTACTAGTAAATAATTCTATAGTCTGTATATATTAATATATACGTAAACTACAAAAATAATTCTACTACATATATATATATATATATATATATAATATGTATGTAAAAAATCTGTATATACTCCTACAGTCTATATATTATTATATATATACCGTATATATACTACTAGTAAATATTCCTATAGTCTGTATACATTACTATATATGTACACTACATAAAAATAATTTTACAGTCTATATATTTTCATATTTGTGCAATAGCAGTAGAAACACCTGCAGTCTATATAATATATATATATATATGATAATAGTAAACATTTCTACATTATGTATATATTAAAATATAAGTATACTACTAGTAAATTATTCTACAGTGTATTAATAATAATATATATGTGCAATACAAGTACATTCTCCTGCAGTCTATGTAAAAATATATACATATACTACTAATAAATAATTCTACAGTCTGTATATATTAAAATATATGTACACTACTATCCAATAATTTTACAGTCTATAAATAATAATATATATGTGTAATACCAGTATATACACCTACATTCTATATATTAATGTATATGTTTTCTATTAGTAAATACCACAGACTGTATATATTAAAATGTATGTACACTACTAGTAAATAATCCTACATTCTGTATATTTTAATATATATGTGCAATAACAGTATATACTCCTGCAGTCTATATATTAATATATATGTATATTACTAGTAAATAATTCTACAATCTATATATTTAACATATATGTACAATACCAGTATATACTCCTGAACTTATATATATATATATATATATATATATATATATATATATATATCAAAATATATGTATACTTTTAGTAAATAATCCTAGAGCCTGTATATATTAATATATGTCCACTACATAAAAATAATTTTACAGTCTATATATTTAAATATATATGTGTAATACCAGCATACACTCCTACAGTCTATATAATAATTTATATTTATGCTACTAGTAAATAATTCTACAGTCTGTATATATTAATATATATATATATATATATATATATAAAATACAAAAAAAATTCTACTATATATATATATATATATATATATATATTTAATATATATGTAAAAAATCTGTATAAACTACTGCAGTCTATATATATATATATATATATATATATATATATATACTGTATATATACTACTAGTAAATAATCCTATAGTCTGTATACATTGCTATATATGTACACTAGATAAAAAAAAAATTACAGTCTATATATTTTAATATATATGTGCAATACCAGTAGAAACACCTTCAGTCTATATAATATATATATATATATATATATATATATATATATATATATGATATTAATAAACATTTCTACATTCTGTATATATAAAAATATAAGTATACTACTAGTAAATTATTCTACAGTCTATTAATAATAATATATATGTGCAATACCAGTACCTTCTCCTGCAGTCTGTATAAAATATATACATATACTACTAATAAATAATTCTACAGTCTGTATATATTAAAATATATGTACACTACTATCAAATAATTTTACAGTCTATAAATAATAATATCTATGTGTAATACCAGTATATACACCTACAGTCTATATATTAATGTATATGTTTTCTATTAGTAAATACCACAGACTGTATATATTAAAATGTATGTACACTACTAGTAAATAATCCTACATTCTGTATATTTTAATATATATGTGCAATAACAGTATATACTCCTGCAATCTATATATTAATATATATGTATACTACTAGTAAATAATTCTACAATCTATATATTTATCATATATGTACAATACCAGTATATACTCCTGCATTATATATATATATTAATATAAATGTATACTATTAGTAAATAATCCTACGGTCTGTATATTCTAATATATGTACACTACATAAAAATAATTTTACAGTCTATATATTTTAATATATCTGTGTAATACCATCATATACTCCTGCAGTCTATATAATAATTTATATTTATGCTACTAGTAAATAATTCTACAGTCTGTATATATTAATATGTATGTAAACTACAAAAATAATTCTACTACATATATATATATATATATATATATATATATATATATATATAATATGTATGTAAAAAAATCTGTATATACTCCTGCAGTCGATATATTATTATATATATACTGTATATATACTACTAGTAAATAATCCTATAGTCTGTATACATTACTATATATGTACACTACATAAAAATAATTTTAAAGTCTATATATTTTCATATATATGTGCAATACCAGTAGAAACACCTGCAGTCTACATAATATATATATGATACAAGTAAACATTTCTACAGTCTGTATATATTAAAATATAAGTATACCACCAGTAAATTATTCAACAGACTATTAATAATAATAATATATATGTGTAATACCAGTACATTCTCCTGCAGTCTATATAAAATATATACATATACTACTAATAAATAATTCTACAGTCTGTATATATTAAAATATATGTACACTACTACCCAATAATTCTACAGTCTATAAATAATAATATATATGTGTAATACCAGTATATACACCTACAGTCTATATATTAATGTATATGTTTTCTATTAGTAAATACCACAGACTGTATATATTAAAATGTATGTACACTACTAGTAAATAATCCTACATTCTGTATATTTTAATATATATGTGCAATAACAGTATATACTCCTGCAGTCTATATATTAATATATATGTATATTACTAGTAAATAATTCTACAGTCTATATATTTAACATATATGTACAATACCAGTATATACTCCTGAACTATATATATATATATATATATATATATATATATATATATATATATCAAAATATATGTATACTTTTAGTAAATAATCCTAAAGCCTGTATATATTAATATATGTACACTACATAAAAATAATTTTACAGTCTATATATTTTAATATATATGTGTAATACCAGCATATACTCCTACAGTCTATATAATAATTTATATTTATGCTGCTAGTAAATAATTCTACAGTCTGTATATATTAATATATATATATATATATATATATATATATATATATATATATATATATATATAAAATACAAAAAAAAATTCTACTATATATATATATATATATATATATATATATATATTTAATATATATGTAAAAAATCTGTATATACTCCTGCAGTCTATATATTATTATATATATACTGTATATATACTACTAGTAAATAATCCTATAGTCTGTATACATTGCTATATATGTACACTACATAAAAAAAATTACAGTCTATATATTTATAATATATATGTGCAATACCAGTAGAAACACCTGCAGTCTATATAATATATATATATGATAGTAATAAACATTTCTACATTCTGTATATATTAAAATATAAGTATACTACTAGTAAATTATTCTACAGTCTATTAATAATCATATATATGTGCAATACCAGTACCTTCTCCTGCAGTCTATATAAAATATATACATATACTACTAATAAATAATTCTACAGTCTGTATATATTAAAATATATGTACACTACTATCAAATAATTCTACAGTCTATAAATAATAATATATATGTGTGTAACACCAGTATATACACCTACAGTCTATATATTAATGTATATGCTTTCTATTAGTAAATTCCACAGACTGTATATATTAAAATGTATGTACACTACTAGTAAATAATCCTACATACCGTATATTTTAATATATATGTGCAATAACAGTATATACTCCTGCAGTCTATATATTAATATATATGTATACTACTAGTAAATAATTCTACAATCTATATATTTAACATATATGTACAATACCAGTATATACTCCTGCAGTATATATATTAAAATATATGTATACTTTTAGTAAATAATCCTAGAGCCTGTATATATTAATATATCTACACTACATAAAATAATTTTACAGTCTATATATTTTAATATATATGTGTAATACCAGCATACACTCCTACAGTCTATATAATAATTTATATTTATGCTACTAGTAAATAATTCTACAGTCTGTATATTAATATATATATATATAAAATACAAAAATAATTCTACTATATATATATATATATATATATATATATATATATATATATATATATATATATATATATATATATATAAATGTAAAAAATCTGTATATACTCCTATAGTCTATATATTATATATATAGACTGTATATATACTACTAGTAAATAATCCTATAGTCTGTATACATTGCTATATATGTACACTAGATAAAAAAAATTACAGTCTATATATTTTAATATATATGTGCAATACCAGTAGAAACACCTGCAGGCTATATAACATATATATGATATTAATGAACATTTCTACATTCTGTATATATTAAAATATAAGTATACTACTAGTAAATTATTCTACAGTCTATTAATAATAATATATATGTGCAATACCAGTACCTTCTCCTGCAGTCTATATAAAATATGTACATATACTACTAATAAATAATTCTACAGTCTGTATATATTAAAATATATGTACACTACTATCAAATAATTCTACAGACTATAAATAATAATATATATGTATAATACCAGTATATACACCTACAGTCTATATATTAATGTATATGTTTTCTATTAGTAAATACCACAGACTGTATATATTAAAATGTATGTACACTACTAGTAAATAATCCTATATTCTGTATATTTTAATATATATGTGCAATAACAGTATATACTCATGCAATCTATATATTAATATATATGTATATTACTAGTAAATAATTCTACAATCTATATATTTATCATATATGTACAATACCAGTATATACTCCTGCAGTATATATATATATATATATATATATATATATATATATATATTAATATAAATGTATACTATTAGTAAATAATCCTACAGTCTGTATATACTAATATATGTACACTACATAAAAATAATTTTACAGTCTATATATTTTAATATATCTGTGTAATACCATCATATACTCCTGCAGTCTATATAATAATTTATATTTATGCTACTGGTAAATAATTCTACAGTATGTATATATTAATATATATGTAGACTACAAAAATAATTATACTACATATATATATATTTAATATGTATGTAAAAAATCTGTATATACTCCTACAGTCTATATATTATTATATATACTGTATATATACTACTAGTAAATAATCCTATAGTCTGTATACATTACTATATATGTAAACTACATCAAAATAATTTTACAGTCTATATATTTTCATATATGTGCAATACCAGTAGAAACGCCTGCAGTCTATATATATATATATATATATATATATATATATATATATATGATACTAGTAAACATTTCTACAGTCTGTATATATTAAAATATAAGTATACTACTAGTAAATTCTTCTACAGTCTATTAATAATAATATATATGTGCAATACCAGTACCTTCTCCTGCAGTCTATAGAAAAATATATACATATGCTACTAATAAATAATTCTACAGTCTGTATATATTAAAATATATGTATACTACTATCCAATAATTCTACAGTCTATAAATAATAATATCTATGTGTAATACCAGTATATACACCTACAGTCTATATATTAATGTATATGTTTTCTATTAGTAAATACCACAGACTGTATATATTAAAATGTATGCACACTACTAGTAAATAATCCTACATTCTGTATATTTTAATATATATGTGCAATAACAGTATATACTCCTGCAGTCTATATATTAATATATATGTATATTACTAGTAAATAATTCTACAATCTATATATTTAACATATATGTACAATACCAGTATATACTCCTGCAGTATATATATATTAATATATATGTATACTTTTAGTAAATAATCCTAGAGCCTGCATAGATTAATATATGTACACTACATAAAAATAATTTTACAGTCTATATATTTTAATATATATGTGTAATACCTGCATACACTCCTACAGTCTATATAATAATTTATATTTATGCTACTAGTAAATAATTCTACAGTCTGTATATTAATATATATATAAATATATGTATAAAATACAAAAATAATTCTAAATATATATATATATATATATATATATATATATATATGTAAAAAATCTGTATATATTCCTACAGTCTATATATTATTATATATATACTGTATATATACTACTAGTAAATAATCCTATAGTCTGTATACATTGCTATATATATACACTACATAAAAAAAATTACAGTCTATATATTTTAATATATATGTGCAATACCAGTAGAAACACCTGCAGTCTATATAATATATATATGATACTAGTAAACATTTCTACAGTCTGTGTATATTAAAATATAAGTATACTACTTGTAAATTATTCTACAGTCTATTAATAATAATATATATGTGAAATACCAGTACCTTCTCCTGCAGTCTATATAAAATATATACATATACTACTAATAAATAATTCTACAGTCTGTATATATTAAAATATATGTACACTACTATCCAATAATTCTACAGTCTATAAATAATAATATATATATGTGTAATACCAGTATATACACCTACAGTCTATATATTAATGTATATGTTTTCTATTAGTAAATACCACAGACTGTATATATTAAAATGTATGTACAGTACTAGTAAATAATCCTACATTCTGTATATTTTAATATATATTAATGCTTATTAATGGTAAATATTCAGACTGGGGTGCCACAGTGGTCAGTATTGGAGAGGTCACAGTCACCAGTGGGGTGCCACAAGGGTCAGTATTGGAGAGGTCACAGTCACCAGTGGGGTGCCACAGGGGTCAGTATTGGGTCCTTTCCTGTTTAATATCTTTATTAATGACCTGGTAGACGGTTTACAGAGCAGGGTGTCCATATTTGCAGATGATACTAAACTTTGTAAGGTAATCAAAAATTAGGGATCTAAGGAAGCTGGAAGCATGGGCCGAGACTTGCAAATGAAGTTTAATATTGACAAATGTAAGGTTATGCATTTTGGTCGACGAAATAAAATGTCTGATTATGTACTTAATAGTAAATTAGTGGGTAAGACTGCCAATGAAAAAGACTTGGGGATTGTCGTGGACAATAAGCTTACCTGTAGTGACCAGTTCCAGGCAGCTGCTGCCAAGGCAAATACAATTATGGGATGCATCAAAAGAGCTCTAGATTCTCATGACAAGAACATAGTTATGCCTCTATACAATTCACTGGTATGGCCACACTTAGACTATTGTGCGCAATTTTGGGCCCCAGTAAACAAGAAAGACATAATCAAACTACAACGAGTGCAAAGAAGGGCAACCAAAATTATTAGGGGAATGGGTGGATTGAAGGACAATGGTAGATTAACAAACTTGGGGTTATTCAGGTTAGAGAAAAGACGTCTACGGGGAGATCTAATAACAATGTACAAATACATGAAGGGACAGCACAAAGAACTTTCTAATGATCTTTTTACCCCTAGGACAGTGACAGTGACAAGGGGACAACCTCTACACCTAGACCGGTGGCAGTGACAAGGAGACATCCCCTACGACTGGAGGAGAGAAAGTTTCACCAGCATCATAGAAGAGGATTCTTTACAGTAAGAACAGCAAGGCTATGGAAATCTCTGCCCCAGGAAGTGGTGATGGTGGATTTATTGAACAAGTTCAAAGAGGGCCTGGATGCCTTTCTTGAACAGAACGATATTACGGGTTATGGGTTCTAGATTTTAAGGGCACGTTGATCCAGGGTTTTATACTGATTGCCAGATTGGAGTCGGGAACAAATTTTTTCCCATAAAATGGGGCAATTGACATAAGCCTCATGGGGTTTTTTGCCTTCCTCTGGATCAACACTGTAGGGGACTGTAGGGTTATAGGTTGGACTTGATGGACTGAAGTCTTCGTCCAACCTCATCTACTATGTAACTATGTAACACACTGGAGACTCTGCCGCACAAACTACCAAAAATCTGCAGAGAGAATATAGTCCTGCATAGAGGACTTTCCTCTCTGCCAGTTTCAGTTTTGAAACAGTAGACACCCGACAAATACACTACAGACCCTATTATAGTCAATGGAGTCCGACGGTGTCCATGTGTAACCATTAAAACAGCAGGCCAGCTCTCCGTTGGGTGGGTCCTATGGAGGGACCGACAAAGATGTGAACCTACAGTAACTGCAGACATTAATCTAACCCACATTACCAGCTCCAGGTGACACTATATGGGTTATATATAACCACCATATCTGTAAAGAAGACTCTGACTATTTTAAATGAGAACAAGGATGTTATATCATCTTCCAGAGAAATTCAAAAAAAACAAGGTGTGAAATGATCAGAAAAGCTTGGTTTTGGGGCAAAATAAATAATTCATAAGAAGCTTCTGTTACTGAATTAATGAAGATGTCAAGAACAATGATTTATTATATATGGTAGAATTGTCTGGAGCAGGGTATGGAACATATATGCAAAAACAAGAGCGAACCTGTCCAGAACTACAGAGAACATGGAGGAAAAATATACTGCTGGCTATAAGAGATAGGGGTCAGTACACACAGGACATCACAGCTTGGGTATATGGGGTAGTCACAGACCGGTCAAAGCATCCATGCTGACCCCTGACCACTGCTGACTATGATATAAGGTGTCAGTACACATAGGACATCACAGCTTTTAGAAGTCACAGACCGGTCAGAGGTTATAGGTTAGTGGACAGCTGTGTATTATATATGGAAGTTATAGGTTAGTATACGGCTATGTACTCTATATTAAAGTTATAGGTTAGTGTATGGCTATGTACTATATATGGAGCTTATAGGTTAGTGTATGGCTATGTGCTGTTATTTGGAGCTCCCCATACTGGGTGCTGAGTTCTGCTTGGACGTATCGGCATGTCCTTAAAGAACTAAACAACCACCTTCCAGTCGTATATAGTCTATGGGCGGTCTGGAAGTGGTTAAGGACCTGCGAATTGCTATTAACTAATACAGGTCATAAATAGGTAGGTTGCTATGGAAACCTGGTGTAAAGCTGTGTGTATGTCAAGACTGAGGAACCTGTGAGCTTCCATTGGTCCACAAGCGTCATGTGATCATGTGTATCTCAGTTTGGATATCGGTGATAAACCTGTGATTGGTTGTCAAGGAAACCTGGAATAAAGCTGTGTGTACAACACCCTGCCCCTTTAAAGCTGACCTACAGCAGTGAAGACAAATGGCTGGGTTGTTATGGAAACCTGGAGTAAAGCTGTGTGCATGTGGAGACTAAGTGCCTGTGAGCTTCTATTGGCTGATATCTGCTGTGTCCACCTGTGGTATGAGGCAGTATATAACCTGCGTGACTGTGTATGATGTCATATACACTAATGATGATATCTGTGCTGCTCTGGTCACTTTTGATCTTGGCATTATTAAACATATGTCCTGCGTGCTCATATATTTTTATGTTTTGCAGGTAACGTCTGCTGTGAACCACCTGACTACCTCTGGTATCATAGAACATATAATCTATGTTCAGATGTTATGTCATATATCTTGCAGGTGATATCTATAGATATTACCTTCACATTCAGGTGATATTTGCTGTGATCCATCTGATGATGATGATGATGATGATGATGGTCGCCATCAGTGTGCAGAAAGAAAGTCTTTTTTTATCTTGGATCTTTTCTGTTTTACAGATCTCCTCCTTCTCAAATTCATGAAAACTAACCATTCCCTTCCTTATTGGGGTCATTGTGTACCAAAAGATGGAATATTCATCAGCTGGACAAACACATTTTCTGTAATTCTCAATTCTGTCTGATAAAAATTGTCAGGAAGATGGTGGACAAGCAGGTGGATGCTAATGCCATAATGCTGTTGTCTCCTATGGTCATCCTCACATTAAGGAGCCAATGTTTGGTGCTTCCAGTTCAGCAGGACTTTCCCTTCCAGCTAGGGTTGGACATACTCGTGTCAACCATCTTCAACTAACTTTAGGTCACCAAACCATTCTGAGGCTCAGAATTTTCATACAGTACCTGGTCAAGTGTTCCAGATTCATCTTAAAGCCATGCTTCACATCATTGTGTTGGCCAGAGTTAAAGTATTCACGTCTCCCAGGTCCAGTTCTTCAGATCAGTGACCTGCAGCGATTAGTGTGGATAGCCTGGCATGTAGGATTTCCTAATAATTTGGGTGGGATCTGAGAAACTTATCACTGCTTTACAATCCCATGTGTGTGCTGCTGACGGACCACCAAGAATGAGAAAATTTGCTTACAAAAACTTTCCTTTCCTGTAGTTCGGAGGAAGCACAACCTTAGGTATATTTTTCATTGCTACATACAATACAAGCGTGGTGTGCACTTTCTAGGCTTATATAGGCTGTCCATGATTAATTGATCTTAATTACTGCTTATTAAACTGTCTCTTCTGATTGTATCCAGGGGAATAATAAACTCATGAGTGTGTTGCCTACGGACTAAAGGAAAGGAAAATTTCGGTAAGCAAATTTTCTCAATCCTCCTCTGTGATATTCTACTATCCTCCTCCTCCTCTATGATATTCTACTATCCTCCTCCTCCGCTGTAATATTCTACTATCCTCCTCCTCTGTAATATTCTACTATCCTCCTCCTCCTCTGTAATATTCTACTATCCTCCTCCTCCTCTGTAATATTCTACTATCCTCCTCCACTGTAATATTCTACTATCCTCCTCTGTAATATTCTACTATCCTCCTCCTCCTCTGTAATATTCTACTATCCTCCTCCCCTGTAATATTCTACTATCCTCCTCCTCCGTGATATTCTACTATCCTCCTCCTCCTCTGTAATATTCTACTATCATCCTCCTCCTCTGTAATATTCTACTATTCTCCTCCTCTGTAATATTCTACTATTCTCCTCCTCTGTAATATTCTACTATCCTCCTCCTCTGTAATATTCTACTATCCTCCTCCTCCTCTGTAATATTCTACTATCCTCCTCCTCTGTAATATTCTACTATCCTCCTCCTCCTCTGTAATATTCTACTATCCTCCTCCTCCTCTGTAATATTCTACTATCCTCCTCCACTGTAATATTCTACTATCCTCCTCCTCTGTAATATTTTACTATCCTCCTCCTCCTCTGTAATATTCTACTATCCTCCTCCCCTGTAATATTCTACTATCCTCCTCCTCCGTGATATTCTACTATCCTCCTCCTCCTCTGTAATATTCTACTATCCTCCTCCTCCTCTGTAATATTCTACTATCCTCCTCCTCTGTAATATTCTACTATCCTCCTCCTGTGATATTCTACTATCCTCCTCCTCCTCTGTAATATTCTACTATCCTCCTACTCCTCTGTAATATTCTACTATCCTCCTCCTCCCTGTAATATTCTACTATCCTCCTCCTCCCGTGATATTCTACTATCATCCTCCTCCTCTGTAATATTCTACTATCCTCCTCCTCCTCTGTAATATTCTACTATTCTCCTCCTCTGTAATATTCTACTATTCCTCCTCCTCTGTAATATTCTACTATCCTCTCCTCCTCTGTAATATTCTACTATCCTCCTCCTCCACTGTAATATTCTACTATCCTCCTCCCCTGTAATATTCTACTATCCTCCTCCTCTGTAATATTCTACTATCCTCCTCCTCCTCTGTAATATTCTACTATCCTCCTCTGTGATATTCTACTATCCTCCTCCTCCACTGTAATATTCTACTATCCTCCTCCCCTGTAATATTCTACTATCCTCCTCCTCCTCTGTGATATTCTACTATCCTCCTCCTCCTCCGTGATATTCTACTATCCTTTTCCTCCTCTGTAATATTCTACTATCCTCCTCCTCCTCTGTAATATTCTACTATCCTCCTCCTCTGTAATATTCTACTATTCTCCTCCTCTGTAATATTCTACTATCTTCCTCCTCTGTAATATTCTACTATCCTCCTCCTCCTCTGTAATATTCTACTATCCTCCTCCTCCTCTGTAATATTCTACTATCCTCCTCCTCCTCTGTAATATTCTACTATCCTCCTCCTCTGTAATATTCTACTATCCTCCTCCCCTGTAATATTCTACTATCCTCCTCCTCTGTAATATTCTACTATCCTCCTCCTCCTCCTCTGTAATATTCTACTATCCTCCTCTGTGATATTCTACTATCCTCCTCCTCCTCTGTAATATTCTACTATCCTCCTCCTCCTCTGTAATATTCTACTATCCTCCTCCCCTGTAATATTCTACTATCCTCCTCCTCCTCCGTGATATTCTACTATCCTCCGCCTCCTCTGTAATATTCTACTATCCTCCTCCTCCTCTGTAATATTTTACTATCCTCCTCCTCCTCTGTAATATTCTACTATTCTCCTCCTCTGTAATATTCTACTATCCTCCTCCTCCTCTGTAATATTCTACTATCCTCCTCCTCTGTAATATTCTACTATCCTCCTCCTCCTCTGTAATATTCTACCATCTTCCTCCTCCTCTGTAATATTCTACTATCCTCCTCCTCCTCTGTAATATTCTACTATCCTCCTCCTCTGTAATATTCTACTATCCTCCTCCTCCTCTGTAATATTCTACTATCCTCCTCCTCCTCTGTAATATTCTACTATCTCCTCCTCCTCTGTAATATTCTACTATTCCTCCTCCTCTGTAATATTCTACTATCCTCCTCCTCTGTAATATTCTACTATCCTCCTCCTCCTCTGTAATATTCTACCATCTTCCTCCTCCTCTGTAATATTCTACTATCCTCCTCCTCCTCTGTAATATTCTACTATCCTCCTCCTCTGTAATATTCTACTATCCTCCTCCTCCTCCTCTGTAATATTCTACTATCCTCCTCCTCCTCTGTAATATTCTACTATCCTCCTCCTCCTCTGTAATATTCTACTATCCTCCTCCTCCTCCTCTGTGATATTCTACTATCCTCCTCCTCTGTAATATTCTACTATCCTCCTCCTCCTCTGTAATATTCTACTACCCCTCCTCCTCCTCCTCCTCTGTGATATTCTACTATCCTCCTCCTCTGTGATATTCTACTATCCTCCTCCTCCTCTGTAATATTCTACTATCCTCCTCCTCTGTGATATTCTACTATCCTCCTCCTCTGTAATATTCTACTATCCTCCTCCTCCTCTGTAATATTCTACTATCCTCCTCCACTGTAATATTCTACTATCCTCCTCTGTAATATTCTACTATCCTCCTCCTCCTCTGTAATATTCTACTATCCTCCTCCCCCTGTAATATTCTACTATCCTCCTCCTCCGTGATATTCTACTATCCTCCTCCTCCTCTGTAATATTCTACTATCCTCCTCCTCCTCTGTAATATTCTACTATCCTCCTCCTCTGTAATATTCTACTATCCTCCTCCTCCAATGTAATATTCTACTATCCTCCTCCTCTGTAATATTCTACTATCCTCCTCCTCCTCTGTAATATTCTACTATCCTCCTCCTCTGTAATATTCTACTATCCTCCTCCTCCTCTGTAATATTCTACTATCCTCCTCCTCCTCTGTAATATTCTACTATCCTCCTCCACTGTAATATTCTACTATCCTCCTCTGTAATATTTTACTATCCTCCTCCTCCTCTGTAATATTCTACTATCCTCCTCCCCTGTAATATTCTACTATCCTCCTCCTCCGTGATATTCTACTATCCTCCTCCTCCTCTGTAATATTCTACTATCCTCCTCCTCCTCTGTAATATTCTACTATCCTCCTCCTCTGTAATATTCTACTATCCTCCTCTGTGATATTCTACTATCCTCCTCCTCCTCTGTAATATTCTACTATCCTCCTACTCCTCTGTAATATTCTACTATCCTCCTCCCCTGTAATATTCTACTATCCTCCTCCTCCGTGATATTCTACTATCATCCTCCTCCTCTGTAATATTCTACTATCCTCCTCCTCCTCTGTAATATTCTACTATCTCCTCCTCCTCTGTAATATTCTACTATTCTCCTCCTCTGTAATATTCTACTATCCTCCTCCTCCTCTGTAATATTCTACTATCCTCCTCCTCCACTGTAATATTCTACTATCCTCCTCCTCCCTGTAATATTCTACTATCCTCCTCCTCTGTAATATTCTACTATCCTCCTCCTCCTCTGTAATATTCTACTATCCTCCTCCTCTGTGATATTCTACTATCCTCCTCCTCCACTGTAATATTCTACTATCCTCCTCCCCCTGTAATATTCTACTATCCTCCTCCTCCTCTGTGATATTCTACTATCCTCCTCCTCCTCCGTGATATTCTACTATCCTCTTCCTCCTCTGTAATATTCTACTATCCTCCTCCTCCTCTGTAATATTCTACTATCCTCCTCCTCTGTAATATTCTACTATTCTCCTCCTCTGTAATATTCTACTATCCTCCTCCTCTGTAATATTCTACTATCCTCCTCCTCCTCTGTAATATTCTACTATCCTCCTCCTCCTCTGTAATATTCTACTATCCTCCTCCTCCTCTGTAATATTCTACTATCCTCCTCCTCTGTAATATTCTACTATCCTCCTCCCCTGTAATATTCTACTATCCTCCTCCTCTGTATATTCTACTATCCTCCTCCTCCTCTGTAATATTCTACTATCCTCCTCTGTGATATTCTACTATCCTCCTCCTCCTCTGTAATATTCTACTATCCTCCTCCTCCACTGTAATATTCTACTATCCTCCTCCCCTGTAATATTCTACTATCCTCCTCCTCCTCTGTGATATTCTACTATCCTCCGCCTCCTCTGTAATATTCTACTATCCTCCTCCTCCTCTGTAATATTTTACTATCCTCCTCCTCCTCTGTAATATTCTACTATCTCCTCCTCCTCTGTAATATTCTACTATCCTCCTCCTCCTCTGTAATATTCTACTATCCTCCTCCTCTGTAATATTCTACTATCCTCCTCCTCCTCTGTAATATTCTACCACTCCTCCTCCTCTGTAATATTCTACTATCCTCCTCCTCCTCTGTAATATTCTACTATCCTCCTCCTCTGTAATATTCTACTATCCTCCTCCTCCTCTGTAATATTCTACTATCCTCCTCCTCCTCTGTAATATTCTACTATTCTCCTCCTCTGTAATATTCTACTATCCCCCCCCCTCCCTCCTCCTCTGTAATATTCTACTATCCTCCTCCTCTGTAATATTCTACTATCCTCCTCCTCCTCCTCTGTAATATTCTACTATCCTCCTCCTCCTCTGTAATATTCTACCATCTTCCTCCTCCTCTGTAATATTCTACTATCCTCCTCCTCCTCTGTAATATTCTACTATCCTCCTCCTCTGTAATATTCTACTACTCCTCCTCCTCCTCTGTAATATTCTACTATCCTCCTCCTCCTCTGTAATATTCTACTATCCTCCTCCTCCTCTGTAATATTCTACTACCTCCTCCTCCTCCTCTGTGATATTCTACTATCCTCCTCCTCTGTAATTTTCTACTATCCTCCTCCTCCTCTGTAATATTCTACTATCCTCCTCCTCCTCTGTAATATTCTACTATCCTCCTCCTCCTCTGTAATATTCTACTATCCTCCTCCTCTGTGATATTCTACTATCCTCCTCCTCCTCTGTAATATTCTACTATCTTCCTCCTCCTCTGTAATATTCTACTATCCTCCTCCTCCTCTGTAATATTCTACTATCCTCCTCCTCTGTGATATTCTACTATCCTCCTCCTCCTCTGTAATATTCTACTATCCTCCTCCACTGTAATATTCTACTACTCCTCCTCTGTAATATTTTACTATCCTCCTCCTCCTCTGTAATATTCTACCCCCTATCCTCCTCCCCTGTAATATTCTACTATCCTCCTCCTCCGTGATATTCTACTATCCTCCTCCTCCTCTGTAATATTCTACTATCCTCCTCCTCCTCTGTAATATTCTACTATCCTCCTCCTCTGTAATATTCTACTCTCCTCCTCTGTGATATTCTACTATCCTCCTCCTCCTCTGTAATATTCTACTATCCTCCTCCTCCTCTGTAATATTCTACTATCCTCCTCCCCTGTAATATTCTACTATCCTCCTCCTCCCTGTGATATTCTACTATCATCCTCCTCCTCTGTAATATTCTACTATCCTCCTCCTCCTCTGTAATATTCTACTATCCTCCTCCTCTGTAATATTCTACTATTCTCCTCCTCTGTAATATTCTACTATCCCTCCTCCTCTGTAATATTCTACTATCCTCCTCCTCCTCTGTAATATTCTACTATCCTCCTCCCCTGTAATATTCTACTATCCTCCTCCTCTGTAATATTCTACTATCCTCCTCCTCCTCTGTAATATTCTACTACCCTCCTCCTCTGTGATATTCTACTATCCTCCTCCTCCACTGTAATATTCTACTATCCTCCTCCCCTGTAATATTCTACTATCCTCCTCCTCCTCTGTGATATTCTACTATCCTCCTCCTCCTCGTGATATTCTACTATCCTTCTCCTCCTCTGTAATATTCTACTATCCTCCTCCTCCTCTGTAATATTCTACTATTCTCCTCCTCTGTAATATTCTACTATTCTCCTCCTCTGTAATATTCTACTATCTTCCTCCTCTGTAATATTCTACTATCCTCCTCCTCCTCTGTAATATTCTACTATCCTCCTCCTCCTCTGTAATATTCTACTATCCTCCTCCTCCTCTGTAATATTCTACTATCCTCCTCCTCTGTAATATTCTACTATCCTCCTCCCCTGTAATATTCTACTATCCTCCTCCTCTGTAATATTCTACTACCTCCTCCTCCTCCTCTGTAATATTCTACTACCTCCTCCTCTGTGATATTCTACTATCCTCCTCCTCCTTGTAATATTCTACTATCCTCCTCCTCCACTGTAATATTCTACTATCCTCCTCCCCTGTAATATTCTACTATCCTCCTCCTCCTCCGTGATATTCTACTATCCTCCGCCTCCTCTGTAATATTCTACTATCCTCCTCCTCCTCTGTAATATTTTACTATCCTCCTCCTCCTCTGTAATATTCTACTATCCTCCTCCTCTGTAATATTCTACTATTCTCCTCCTCTGTAATATTCTACTATCCTCCTCCTCTGTAATATTCTACTATCCTCCTCCTCCTCTGTAATATTCTACCATCTTCCTCCTCCTCTGTAATATTCTACTATCCTCCTCCTCCTCTGTAATATTCTACTATCCTCCTCCACTGTAATATTCTACTATCCTCCTCCTCCTCTGTAATATTCTACCCCCCCCCTATCCTCCTCCTCCTCTGTAATATTCTACTATTCCTCCTCCTCTGTAATATTCTACTATCCTCCTCCTCTGTAATATTCTACTATCCTCCTCCTCTGTAATATTCTACTATCCTCCTCCTCCTCTGTAATATTCTACCATCTTCCTCCTCCTCTGTAATATTCTACTATCCTCCTCCTCCTCTGTAATATTCTACTATCCTCCTCCTCTGTAATATTCTACTACTCCTCCTCCTCCTCTGTAATATTCTACTATCCTCCTCCTCCTCTGTAATATTCTACTATCCTCCTCCTCCTCTGTAATATTCTACACCTCCTCCTCCTCCTCTGTGATATTCTACTATCCTCCTCCTCTGTAATATTCTACTATCCTCCTCCTCCTCTGTAATATTCTACCATCCTCCTCCTCCTCTGTAATATTCTACTATCCTCCTCCTCCTCTGTAATATTCTACTATCCTCCTCCTCTGTAATATTCTACTATCCTCCTCCTCCTCCTCTGTAATATTCTACTATCCTCCTCCTCTGTAATATTCTACTATCCTCCTCCTCCTCTGTAATATTCTACTATCCTCCTCCTCCTCCTCTGTGATATTCTACTCCTCCTCCTCCTCTGTAATTTTCTACTATCCTCCTCCTCCTCTGTAATATTCTACTATCCTCCTCCTCCTCTGTAATATTCTACTATCCTCCTCCTCCTCTGTAATATTCTACTATCCTCCTCCTCTGTGATATTCTACTATCCTCCTCCTCCTCTGTAATATTCTACTATCTCCTCCTCCTCCTCTGTAATATTCTACTATCCCTCCTCCTCCTCTGTAATATTCTACTATCCTCCTCCTCTGTGATATTCTACTATCCTCCTCCTCCTCTGTAATATTCTACTATCCTCCTCCACTGTAATATTCTACTATCCTCCTCTGTAATATTTTACTATCCTCCTCCTCCTCTGTAATATTCTACTATCCTCCTCCCCTGTAATATTCTACTATCCTCCTCCTCCGTGATATTCTACTATCCTCCTCCTCCTCTGTAATATTCTACTATCCTCCTCCTCCTCTGTAATATTCTACTATCCTCCTCCTCTGTAATATTCTACTATCCTCCTCCTCTGTGATATTCTACTATCCTCCTCCTCCTCTGTAATATTCTACTATCCTCCTCCTCCTCTGTAATATTCTACTATCCTCCTCCCCTGTAATATTCTACTATCCTCCTCCTCTGTGATATTCTACTATCCTCCTCCTCCTCTGTAATATTCTACTATCCTCCTCCTCCTCTGTAATATTCTACTATCCTCCTCCTCTGTAATATTCTACTATCCTCCTCCTCTGTAATATTCTACTATCCTCCTCCTCCTCTGTAATATTCTACTATCCTCCTCCTCCTCTGTAATATTCTACTATCCTCCTCCCTCTGTAATATTCTACTATCCTCCTCCTCTGTAATATTCTACTATCCTCCTCCTCCTCTGTAATATTCTACTATCCTCCTCCTCTGTGATATTCTACTATCCTCCTCCTCCACTGTAATATTCTACTATCCTCCTCCCCTGTAATATTCTACTATCCTCCTCCTCCTCTGTGATATTCTACTATCCTCCTCCTCCTCTGTGATATTCTACTATCCTCCTCCTCCTCCTCTGTAATATTCTACTATCCTCCTCCTCCTCTGTAATATTCTACTATCCTCCTCCTCTGTAATATTCTACTATCCTCCTCCTCCTCTGTAATATTCTACTATCCTCCTCCTCTGTAATATTCTACTATCCTCCTCCTCCTCTGTAATATTCTACTATCCTCCTCCTCCTCTGTAATATTCTACTATCCTCCTCCTCCTCTGTAATATTCTACTATCCTCCTCCTCTGTAATATTCTACTATCCTCCTCCCCTGTAATATTCTACTATCCTCCTCCTCTGTAATATTCTACTATCCTCCTCCTCCTCTGTAATATTCTACTACCCCTCCTCCTCTGTGATATTCTACTATCCTCCTCCTCCTCTGTAATATTCTACTATCCTCCTCCTCCACTGTAATATTCTACTATCCTCCTCCCCTGTAATATTCTACTATCCTCCTCCTCCTCCGTGATATTCTACTATCCTCCGCCTCCTCTGTAATATTCTACTATCCTCCTCCTCCTCTGTAATATTCTACTATCCTCCTCCTCCTCTGTAATATTCTACTATTCTCCTCCTCTGTAATATTCTACTATCCTCCTCCTCTGTAATATTCTACTATCCTCCTCCTCTGTAATATTCTACTATCCTCCTCCTCCTCTGTAATATTCTACCATCCTCCTCCTCCTCTGTAATATTCTACTATCCTCCTCCTCCTCTGTAATATTCTACTATCCTCCTCCTCTGTAATATTCTACTATCCTCCTCCTCCTCTGTAATATTCTACTATCCTCCTCCTCCTCTGTAATATTCTACTATTCCTCCTCCTCTGTAATATTCTACTATCCTCCTCCTCTGTAATATTCTACTATCCTCCTCCTCTGTAATATTCTACTATCCTCCTCCTCCTCTGTAATATTCTACCATCTTCCTCCTCCTCTGTAATATTCTACTATCCTCCTCCTCCTCTGTAATATTCTACTATCCTCCTCCTCTGTAATATTCTACTATCCTCCTCCTCCTCCTCTGTAATATTCTACTATCCTCCTCCTCCTCTGTAATATTCTACTATCCTCCTCCTCCTCTGTAATATTCTACTATCCTCCTCCTCCTCCTGTTGATATTCTACTACTCCTCCTCCTCTGTAATATTCTACTATCCTCCTCCTCCTCTGTAATATTCTACTATCCTCCTCCTCCTCTGTAATATTCTACTATCCTCCTCCTCCTCTGTAATATTCTACTATCCTCCTCCTCTGTGATATTCTACTATCCTCCTCCTCCTCTGTAATATTCACCCCCTCCTCCTCCCTCCTCCTCCGTGATATTCTACTATCCTCCTCCTCTGTGATATTCTACTATCCTCCTCCTCCTCTGTAATATTCTACTATCCTCCTCCTCTGTGATACTCTACTATCCTCCTCCTCTGTAATATTCTACTATCCTCCTCCTCCTCTGTAATATTCTACTATCCTCCTCCTCCTCTGTGATATTCTACTACTCCTCCTCCTCTGTAATATTCTACTATCCTCCTCCTCCTCTGTAATATTCTACTATCCTCCTCCTCCTCTGTGATATTCTACTATCCTCCTCCTCTGTAATATTCTACTCTTCTCCTCCTCTGTAATATTCTACTATCTCCTCCTCCTCTGTAATATTCTACTATCCTCCTCCTCTGTAATATTCTACTATCCTCCTCCTCCTCTGTAATATTCTACCATCTTCCTCCTCCTCTGTAATATTCTACTATCCTCCTCCTCCTCTGTAATATTCTACTATCCTCCTCCTCTGTAATATTCTACTATCCTCCTCCTCCTCCTCTGTAATATTCTACTATCCTCCCTCTGTAATATTCTACTATCCTCCTCCTCCTCTGTAATATTCTACTATCCTCCTCCTCTGTGATATTCTACTATCCTCCTCCTCCTCTGTAATATTCTACTATCCTCCTCCTCCTCTGTAATATTCTACTATCCTCCTCCTCCTCTGTAATATTCTACTATCCTCCTCCTCCTCTGTAATATTCTACTATCCTCCTCCTCTGTGATATTCTACTATCCTCCTCCTCCTCTGTAATATTCTACTATCCTCCCCTCCTCCTCCTCCTCTGTGATATTCTACTATCCTCCTCCTCTGTGATATTCTACTATCCTCCTCCTCCACTGTAATATTCTACTATCCTCCTCCTCTGTGATACTCTACTATCCTCCTCCTCTGTAATATTCTACTATCCTCCTCCTCCTCTGTAATATTCTACTATCCTCCTCCTCCTCTGTGATATTCTACTATCCTCCTCCTCTGTAATATTCTACTATCCTCCTCCTCTGTAATATTCTACTATCCTCCTCCTCCTCTGTAATATTCTACTATCCTCCTCCTCCTCTGTGATATTCTACTACCTCCTCCTCCTCTGTAATATTCTACTATCCTCCTCCTCCTCTGTGATATTCTACTACCTCCTCCTCCTCTGTGATATTCTACTATCCTCCTCCTCCTCTGTAATATTCTACTATCCTCCTCCTCCTCCCCTCCGTGATATTCTACTATCCTCCTCCTCTGTGATATTCTACTATCCTCCTCCTCCTCTGTAATATTCTACTATCCTCCTCCTCTGTGATACTCTACTATCCTCCTCCTCTGTAATATTCTACTATCCTCCTCCTCCTCTGTAATATTCTACTATCCTCCTCCTCCTCTGTGATATTCTACTATCCTCCTCCTCTGTAATATTCTACTATCCTCCTCCTCCTCTGTAATATTCTACTATCCTCCTCCTCCTCTGTGATATTCTACTATCCTCCTCCTCTGTAATATTCTACTATTCTCCTCCTCTGTAATATTCTACTATTCTCCTCCTCTGTAATATTCTACTATCCTCCTCCTCTGTAATATTCTACTATCCTCCTCCTCCTCTGTAATATTCTACCATCTTCCTCCTCCTCTGTAATATTCTACTATCCTCCTCCTCCTCTGTAATATTCTACTATCCTCCTCCTCTGTAATATTCTACTATCCTCCTCCTCCTCCTCTGTAATATTCTACTATCCTCCTCTGTAATATTCTACTATCCTCCTCCTCCTCTGTAATATTCTACTATCCTCCTCCTCTGTGATATTCTACTATCCTCCTCCTCTGTAATATTCTACTATCCTCCTCCTCCTCTGTAATATTCTACTATCCTCCTCCTCCTCTGTAATATTCTACTATCCTCCTCCTCCTCTGTAATATTCTACTATCCTCCTCCTCTGTGATATTCTACTATCCTCCTCCTCCTCTGTAATATTCTACTATCCTCCTCCTCCTCCTCCTCCTCTGTGATATTCTACTATCCTCCTCCTCTGTGATATTCTACTATCCTCCTCCTCCACTGTAATATTCTACTATCCTCCTCCTCTGTGATACTCTACTATCCTCCTCCTCTGTAATATTCTACTATCCTCCTCCTCCTCTGTAATATTCTACTATCCTCCTCCTCCTCTGTGATATTCTACTATCCTCCTCCTCTGTAATATTCTACTATCCTCCTCCTCTGTAATATTCTACTATCCTCCTCCTCCTCTGTAATATTCTACTATCCTCCTCCTCCTCTGTGATATTCTACTATCCTCCTCCTCTGTAATATTCTACTATCCTCCTCCTCCTCTGTGATATTCTACTATCCTCCTCCTCCTCTGTAATATTCTACTATCCTCCTCCTCCTCTGTAATATTCTACTATCCTCCTCCTCCTCTGTAATATTCTACTATCCTCCTCCTCCTCTGTGATATTCTACTATCCTCCTCCTCTGTGATATTCTACTATCCTCCTCCTCCTCTGTAATATTCTACTATCCTCCTCCTCCTCCTCCTCCTCTGTGATATTCTACTATCCTCCTCCTCTGTGATATTCTACTATCCTCCTCCTCCACTGTAATATTCTACTATCCTCCTCCTCTGTGATACTCTACTACCTCCTCCTCCTCTGTAATATTCTACTATCCTCCTCCTCCTCTGTAATATTCTACCATCTTCCTCCTCCTCTGTAATATTCTACTATCCTCCTCCTCCTCTGTAATATTCTACTATCCTCCTCCTCTGTAATATTCTACTATCCTCCTCCTCCTCCTCTGTGATATTCTACTATCCTCCTCCTCTGTAATATTCTATTATCCTCCTCCTCCTCTGTAATATTCTACTATCCTCCTCCTCCTCTGTAATATTCTACTATCCTCCTCCTCCTCTGTAATATTCTACTATCCTCCTCCTCCTCTGTAATATTCTACTATTCTCCTCCTCCTCTGTAATATTCTACTATCCTCCTCCTCTGTGATATTCTACTATCCTCCTCCTCCTCTGTAATATTCTACTATCCTCCTCCTCCTCCTCCTCCTCTGTGATATTCTACTATCCTCCTCCTCTGTGATATTCTACTATCCTCCTCCTCCACTGTAATATTCTACTATCCTCCTCCTCTGTGATACTCTACTATCCTCCTCCTCTGTAATATTCTACTATCCTCCTCCTCCTCTGTAATATTCTACTATCCTCCTCCTCCTCTGTGATATTCTACTATCCTCCTCCTCTGTAATATTCTACTATCCTCCTCCTCTGTAATATTCTACTATCCTCCTCCTCCTCTGTAATATTCTACTATCCTCCTCCTCCTCTGTGATATTCTACTATCCTCCTCCTCTGTAATATTCTACTATCCTCCTCCTCCTCTGTGATATTCTACTATCCTCCTCCTCCTCTGTAATATTCTACTATCCTCCTCCTCCTCTGTAATATTCTACTATCCTCCTCCTCCTCTGTAATATTCTACTATCCTCCTCCTCCTCTGTGATATTCTACTATCCTCCTCCTCTGTAATATTCTACTATCCTCCTCCTCTGTAATATTCTACTATCCTCCTCCTCCTCTGTAATATTCTACTATCCTCCTCCTCCTCTGTGATATTCTACTATCCTCCTCCTCTGTAATATTCTACTATCCTCCTCCTCCTCTGTGATATTCTACTATCCTCCTCCTCCTCTGTAATATTCTACTATCCTCCTCCTCCTCTGTAATATTCTACTATCCTCCTCCTCCTCTGTAATATTCTACTATCCTCCTCCTCCTCTGTAATATTCTACTATTCTCCTCCCCTGTAATATTCTACTATTCTCCTCCTCTGTAATATTCTATTATCCTCCTCCTCTGTGATATTCAAAGTTATTGCCATTTTTAAGCCCATTAAAAGTTTTTTTTTAAAAATTTAGAAAAACAAAAAAAAAAAAATAAAAAAAAAAAATTTTAATTCCCCTTTAAAAAAAAAAAAACAAAAAAAAAAAATCCATGCAATCAGAAAAGCTTAGGCTTTTCGGAGTAGAAACACCCCTTGGGCTTACCATAATCTGTATTATCAGGTCGCTCCATTTTAAAAGACTCCTCCCCCCTGATCACATGGAAAGGGTAATTTACAAAGTACGGAACATGTATAGAAGATACCAATATTGCATGCCATATGCAAATCCAAGGCATCAAAAAATGTACAGTTCCCTTAATAACCAGATTTGTATATACTAGTCCAAAATACAAGTTAATGACCAGGTTGATATAGATAATATCCAAATAATGAAATAAGACACAAAACCTAATAAATACTAGAAATAAGATAAAAAAAAAAAAAAAAAAAAAAAACAGAAATGAATCATACCTTAAATAATGGTGTATAGCCCGAAGAGACTCCTTCATATCACATTAATCTACTACTCGTACTAAAGCTGCCATATCGCCAAAGTCCTACATTCTGCCAGGATCAGTCACATGACAAAGACACACGATCGATCCCTATGGTATATCATGTGATCAAACACATGACACTCTTTGGAATCATGGGAAATCTTAATCAGAAAATATCCAAATATGGTTGTTGTGGACTGATATAACAGATGACACTAACATAGTGAAAAGCAACCTTAGCACAATACACACATTGACATATTAACAGGGCCGATTGTATCCAGTTTATATGGTGCTCAAAAACCCTCCATGTATAATTTGGCAATTAGGAACAATATTTAATGAGAGGAAATCTCTCATCAATTCTGGGCTCTTTCATCACACAAGGCAGCAGTGTGTACAGGACAAATATCAGAAAAAAACACACAATGTGAACAAGACAAATCAATCAGGTTTGCCTCAAAGTCCAAGGCACCAGCATCACATGGGTGGATTTTGGATATATCAGAGAGTCATTTCTCTTTATAGTTTGTTTTTGATGTTTGTTACATAACCAGAATATTCGCTCCAGGACGATATTTCATTATAAATTTCCACAGAAAACATTTCTCTCATTGCTACAGACTTGTATAAACATGTGAGACAAGAGCAATGGTTTATAGAGTTCTCTGCCTGGAGCCGGTATGACAATGCAGTATATGGCCTGGTATAGTATATACTCTGTATACTGCAGTACAGGCTCTGTTGGGTGCTGTATACACAGAACTATTCTCCCCTAGGTACATGCAGCATCTGGTAGTACATGTATCCTGCTGTCCTATATAGTAGAGCTGTCTGTATCACTATACTGCATGGAGCCTGTATAACAGTTCAGCATATGGCATGGTATAGTATATACTCTGTATACTGCAGTATAGGCTCTGTTGGGTGCTGTATACACAGAGCTATTCTCCCCTAGGTACATACAGCATCTAGTAGTACATGTATCCTGCTGTCCTATACAGATGTCTGTATCACCATACTGCCTGGAGCCGGTATGGCAGTACAGTATATGGCATGGTATAGTATATACTCTGTATACTGCACTACAAGCTCTGTCAGGAGCTGTATAAACAGAGCTATTCTCCCCTAGGCACATACAGCATCTGGTAGTACATATTTCCCTCTGGTCTCGTAAAGTAGAGATGTCTATATCAGTAAGGCAGTGGAGTATATGCTGGGATTGTAGTCCGCTAAGTTGACAAAGGCGGGGGCAGTTGTGACTCTTGATATTGAACTTTACAGACAAGAAAACCTTGAACATGTCTGAGGAGACGACCTACACGAAACTGACATTTCATCCCACAAGTATGTTTCAACACAAGCTGCTTGAGTTGGTAGGTGAAGGGGTTGAATCAGGCGTTGTCACCGGTACACAGGCGGAGTAGAGCAGAATATTGCCTTATTTCACTCATTTCCTAAAGTTTTTAAACCTGGTTCTCCTCCCCATTTGTGGCCTCTTGTTACTCATATAGGCTCTTTAAACTAGAGATGGGCGAACCTCATAAGATTTTTTTTTGTTTTGGGTCGAACAAGTATGAACAGGAAGTGAAATTATTATAGACCGTAATAGGTGGAGGCCCCGGGGAGGTGTAAAAAACCATGGAAGCTCCCATTCTGTCACCAGAAGTCCTGCCGCTTTCCAGTAAGCAGCGGCAATGGCGGCAGCGGAGGCTCCTCTTTGCCGGATGAGAGGTGAGTATAATGTTTAACTGTTTTACTCACTTTGGACATTTTATTAGAGGGGGTAATACATATAAGAGGCCAATTGGGGGGCATTACAAGATAACTAATATAAGGGGTATTAGGGGGCTTTAATAAAAGGGGATATAATTTATAAGAAGAGGTCAGTGGGGGCAGTATAACTATAAGGGGCAGTAATAATATAAAAGGGCATTGGGGCAGCATTAAAGGGGTTTTCCAGGGAACAATAAAGTTTGCTGGTAAGCTTTAATATTCCCCAGATAACCCCCTTAAAGGAAAAATCACAGAAGAGACGGGGAAGGTGAAACATGAAAGAGATAATCACTTGTCCCCGCCTCTCCGATGTCCGCTGCTGGGTCTGTTCGGGCACACGTCGTGCATTCCCCCATGTAAGTCCTGCAGCGCACTGATATACATCACTGGGTCCTTTCCTGCCCATGCTGAGGCCACCGCTTGCCCTCTGCGGTCACGTGCGCTGCAGGACGCTGGGGAAGGCACATGTCTGAACATGGAATCATTAATAGGGGAATATTAATTTTAGGTGGCAGTCAGGGACATTATTGATTTAAGGGGCTACACTGGGTATTATTATTTAGGATGAATTATTCATTAATGGGCACTATTAATTAAAGGGGCACATAGGACCATTATTAAATGAAACGCATGAACAGGTCCTGCTGGCGTCATGTCTTGTACGGATTTCATGTGATTTATTACAGTTGAAGATCCTTTAACAAATGGCTAAAGCCCTTTACTTGTACAGTATATGCCACGGTATGGTATATACTCTATATATGTCAGTACAGGTTCTGTTTTGTGCTGTATATACACAGCTTGGATCCTCTGCTTCTGGGCTGGTCTATGCCATGGAGAATCTCCAGGTTTTCAGTGGGTTCAGCAGAAAAACGGTGCGGACCATGTTGGGCACCGATAATTGTAACGCTTGGACATGGTGACAAGAAGCTACGGCAGTCATAATAATCCGTCATCCAATTTATATACTTATATGCAAAGTAAGGCGTCTACTGACCCACATCATGAATCTTTCTCATGTATCAAATTTGGAATATTCCTGATGAATATGTATGTGTGTGTATATGGGGAGCGAGGACTTTCCTGTCCAGTCTGATGCCCCCATTGTTCAGTATTTGGAAAAAACAAAGGGGTGGCCATGTGGAGATAAAACAAGAAAAAAGACACACTCACCTATTATGGGGCTTTCTGCCCTGCCTGAGGCCACTGATTGGTCACTGGAGAGGGACTGATGACATCAGTCGCATACATCACCAGTTCCTTACTAGTGATGACTGAGACTACTGACTAGCCTCATCGGTCATGTGAGGATCTCCACTTCTGGTGCAGTGAGTGCTGACATGGGAGGGAAAGGAGACCAAGACTGGATAACTGAGTACCGGCCATAGTTGAGTATGTGTTTTTTTTTTTTTTTCTTTACACTCACTCAGCTGCTCCTGAGTTTGCTTCAAATTCTGGAAAAATCCTTCAAGTATAAATGTAAAGTTTATTGCAACAGTGTAAAAGTGGGAAGTTAAACTTTGCTATATGTGTAGGTCTGTTTGGGATTCAGGTTGATCCATCTTTTTGGGCTTGTTAGATATACAGTAGCTGCAGTGAGGTCACGTCTGGTTACCATGTAGGTCTTAGATTAAGTGTGGCCTTGTACAGTTCTGAACTAGGCTGAACTTGGTAAAGTAGGCGGAGTATGTCCTTACTGTCAGATTTTTTATGCTTTTTTAAAATTCAAAAAACAATCCAAATATTCTGGTTCCAAAGCTCCACTCATCCTCCAAAAGCTCCAGTCACTTCAAGATGTTACACACACACTCACCACTGGTGCCCAACACACGTTTCAAGGACATTCTCCAACCCCACCTACAGAAGAAGCAAACAGCGGTATAATTCTCAACCCCAAAGTGCCAGGACCCCATGGATTGAGACAGCTGAGGCAGAGCTGGTAGTGAGGTGGAGCTTCCCACATGCAGCAGATTTCTGGGCTTCCTTATTAAAATATAGCGAGTGGTTGTGCAATGAAGGACTTTGGTAAGATACTGCAAGACATACCCCAGTGACTATATAGATGTATATAACAGTTCTACTCAGGCGCTCTGTAGACCATATAAGTGATAACCGTACAGCTAAATCAAGGGAGTCACAAGTGATATCTTCTTTCTGATATCTTACCTCTTCACTTTCCATCTCCATTCGCCCCAGATCACCATGATGACATCCCCTGACTACTGTACAGCTTACTGCCAAAACATCTTTGGCTTTTTCATACCTATGTAGCAGTAGTCTAGAGTCTTTATCTCTTCTAACAATAACCTTTGATCTTGTTGCTGCAGGTTTTCTGAAACAAATTGATGCCGGTGGAGAGAAATTCTTGTCTGGAGCTAATGCTGAAGATTATGTTTACTGTCTGAATCAGGACCAAGCACTTTCCAGATCTGAATCCCTGACCTATACCAACATAGAAGGGTTCCTGAAATACTACAGCTGCGGTCTCTATGGCTGCTGGGGGGTAAACAGCCAAAATGATATATTTTATCGCTATGATGTGAGCCCTAATACCTGCCAAGGAAGTCGGTGGAGGCAGGTAGAAGGCAGTTTGGTCATGGTGGAGGTTGGCACAGATGGTTCTGTGTATGGAGTGTCCCCTCAGGGAAATGTGTATAAAAGGTAAAATGTTTGGAGATATTGTACAGTATATCAATACATATACATTATATAAACAGGGCACAGGCGTAAAGCGAGTGGCACCACAAAGTCATGAGATTCCCAACCTGCTGGTCAACAATATGTTCTTGTGGTCAGGGTTGTACACGGGTCTACTGTAGATTTGTTCTGAGCCGGCTTCCACCCGAATATTCTAAATTGTTCAGTTTTTAACTAAACAGAATAAATGTCTCAATCAAACTAATGTGGCAGCCGCTATATGTATTGCGCAGTAAAGATCCAGAAGACTCCCCTGTTTGTGAATCTGTGACGTTCTTGCATCACCTGATAGCAGCTGAAAGCCTCTCATCCAATAGTCAGTTGTAGGTGGACACTTTACAGTGCTGATGTCACATACAGTATATAAGATAGTGTGGGCTTGAACATGAAGCACTTCAGTGCTGGTGGAAGTAGGGGATGGATGTGTTATTCATCACTGCATGATACAGAGCACCGAATGCTGCAAAGCTTGTAATAGAGAGAGAGAGAATCCTAGGAGTAGGAGAAGTAGAACAAAGTATAGTCAGATCTAATCAGTTACAGGCAGAGAGTGATAGAAACCATAGATAGGAGTGAGAGAGAATATCTGTGCTGTGTGAGGCTGACTGCTGCAGTAATATAGACAGACGAAGGACAGCCTTACAGTAGGGAAAAAAGTATTTAGTCAGTCACCAATTGTGCAAGTTCTCCCTCTTAAAAAGATGAGGCCGGCCTGTAATTGTCGTCATAGGTAGACCTCAACTATGAGAGACAAAATGAGAAAACATATTTAGAAAATCACATTGTCTGATTTTTTTAAGAATTTATTTGCAAATTATAGTGGAAAATAAGTATTTGGTCACCTACAAACAAGCAAGATTTCTGTCTCTCACAGACCTGTAACTTCTTCTTTAAGAGGCTCCTCTGTCCTCCACTCATTACCTGTAGTAATGGCTCCTGTTTGACATTGTTATCAGTATAAAAGACACCTGTCCACAACCTCAAACAGTCACACTCCAAACTCCGCTATGGTGAAGACCAAAGAGCTGTGGAAGGACCAGAAACAAAATGGTAGCCCTGCACCAGGCTGGGAAGACTGAATCTGCAATAGGCAAGCAGCTTGGTGTGAAGAAATCACCTGTGGGAGCAATAATTAGAAAATGGAAGACATACAAGACCACTGATAATCTCCCTCCATCAGGGGCTCCACGCAAGATCTCACCCCGTGGGGTCAAAATGATCACAAGAACGGTGAGCAAAAATCCCAGAACCACACGGGGGGACCTAGTGAGTGACCTGCAGAAAGCTGGGACTAACGTAACAAAGGCTACCGTCAGTAACACACTACGCCACCAGGGACTCAGATCCTGCAGGGCCAGACGTGTCCCCCTGCTTAAGCCAGTACATATCCGGGCCCGGCTGAAGTTTGCTAGAGAGCATTTGGATGTTCCAGAAGAGTATTGGGAGAATGTCATATGGTCAGATGAAACCAAAGTAGAACTGTTTGGTAGAAACACAACTTGTGGTGTTTGGAGGAGAGTGAATGCTGAGTTGCATCCAAAGAACACCAGACCTACTGTGAAGCATGGGGGGCAACATCATGCTTTGGGGCTGTTTCTCTGCAAAGGGACCAAGATGACTGATCCGTGTACATGACAGAATGAATGGGGCCATGTATGGTGAGATTTTGAGTGCAAACCTCCTTCCATCAGCAAGGACATTGAAGATTAAACGTGGCTGGGTCTTTCAGCATGACAGTGATCCCAAGCACACCGCCAGGGCAACGAAGGAGCGGCTTCGTAAGAAGCATTTCAAGGTCCTGGAGTGGCCTAGCCAGTCTCCAGATCTCAGCCCCATAGAAAACCTTTGGAGGGAGGTGAAAGTCCGTGTTGTCCAGCGACAGCCCCAAAACATCCCTGCTCTAGAGGAGAGCTGCATGGAGGAATGGGCCGACATACCAGCAACAGTGTGTGCCAACCTTGTGAAGACTTACAGGAAACGTTTGACCTCTGTCATTGCCAACAAAGGAGATAGAACAAAGTATTGAGATGAACTTTTGTTATTGGCCAAATACTTATTTTCCACCATAATTTGCAAATAAATTCTTTAAAAATCAGACAATGTGATTTTCTGGATTAGTTTTCTCATTTTGTCTCTCATAGTTGAGGTCTACCTATGATGACAATTACAGGCCGGCCTCATCTTTTTCAGTGGGAGAACTTGCACGATTCGTGGCTGACTAAATACTTTTTTTTTCCCCACTGTACATCACGATCCATCACATTTTTCCATGTTGTACTGCCACTCATGTTGTAATAGCTACCACCAGGGCCACCACTCAGGCAGACATGTCGTACAGCCTGACCCATCACATTATACCACACTGCTGGTGATGTCACATCTGCTCCTGGCACAGGATGGGTGGCTTTTTGTTTTGGAAAGCCAATTCTTCATCACTTTTTAACTTGGCACACCCACAAATTTTTGTTTTCCCAAATAACAATAACAAGAACATTTTTCTATAAAACCATTGTTTTTTGCAATATAACCACCATGTGTGTATAAAAAAATCATAGGCAAGCACATTTACCCCCCCAAAAAGAGTAATTTTTGGAGCATGTTAAATATTAAAATGCGTAAGTGAGTTTCAGAGCAGTGTATGGTTAAAGTCGGAGTTTTGTCCATCTCTAGTCTATTGCATATGGATTTGTACATGTTATAATGAACTCAAAAGGGTTTTCCTAGAAACATTAGGGCTAGAGGATGGCCCTGTTTGGCTTCAATAGAACTGTAGTCCAGGGTGGTGCAGGTCATGGATGTAGGCTTACCACTGTATGTAGATCTAAGTGTCCTGTTCTCTCCGTTTCAGGGTAGGGATCTCCTCCGACAATCCTATTGGAACCTCTTGGATTCTGGAGCCTATGGACTTTTCTGGCAGTTTCCGACACGTCTCTTATGATCATGGAAACCTGTGGCTTCTCACCAAGAATGGAGACATCTATAAATGTAGACACTGACGTGATGACGTCCTCCGATAGTGACAGAACCGACTCGTAGCATGAAATGTTCACTTTTTTTTCCTTCATTTTCTTTGTAGTATCCTTTGCATGAAATAAATTCTGTCATTCAAACTGTTTATTCAGTGTCCTCAATGTTGTTCACCAGTAGGTATGATCGAGGCAACTTGTAAAGAACCCAGTTCTTCATATAATTTCCAATAAATCTTTCCAAGAATGATTTGGATTTGCCACACACAAACCACTATTATACTGTGTGGTTTCCCATTCTCTTATGGCCTCCTGAATAATGCAAGTATTCCCAGCTGAGGCCCATGGGACTTAAACATATCAAACCTGACATCATAGCACTTTTGTCTAAGCACATCCCCCGGGACTCTGCCTTTTATACTGAAGAAATCCCAGAGTATAATAAAAGCAATGTTGGTTTAGACAAATTAAGAATACAACACAATTACTGGATGAATCTTGAGTACATCTGTGTGATGACTCTCAGAAACTTCATCCACCGTTCACCAGCAACCAATTGCAGGTAGGGGAAAATGTTTCTGTTATGTAAGCCAATGGCTGTCCATCTGACAGCGCAAGATATACCGTACACCGAGGAACTGGACCTGCCCCAACCAGGAGGGAAAGATGGGACATACAATAAAGTACATAGTACTTCCCTGACAGCTAGTGCAAGCTAATGAAGCCCCTCCAGATGACCCTCACTTTTACCACCTCTAAAATTTACATATAAATGTACATAAATATAAAGAGAATTGTCCCTTACTTTGTAAGTTCTTTGGTCATCTGTTCATGAGTTGCTGTTATTGATGTCACCCACAGATGCACAGATTAATTTTTCCCTCCTCTTTCAAACATGCTGTCATAACCCCGCTACTGAAGAAATTCTCCCTTGACACAACTTGCTACCACATGCTGTGGTATAGTAGTAGTATATATTTTAGGTGCACAGCGTATACAATGATTTAGTTCAAGGAGCACCATCTATATTATTATTTATTTAGGGTGCACAGTGTATAGAATTATTTATTTATGGGTGCACCACATAGAGTTGTTATTTATTTCAGGGAGCACAGTGTATTTAGGGGGGGTATTATTTATTTAGGGGCACAGTATAGTATTATTTATTTAGTGGGCACAGTGTATAGTATTTATTTAGTGGACACAGTGTAATGTATTATGTATTTAGGGGCACAGTATATAGTATTTAGCTAAGGGACACAGTATATAGTGTTATTTATTTTATTGGGGTGACAATGTTTAGATTATTTTTATTTCTTGGATCACTGTATAGAATTATTACTTTCAAGGAGCATCATGTATAATGTTATTCATTTCAGAAAAGTTAAAATATTATATACTGTATACTTAGGTCACATTGTATAGTATTGTTTTTTGAGGGGACACAGTGTATAGTATTTATTTTAGGGGTCACAATGTATAGAATTACTCGATTCAGGGGGCACAGAATAAAGTGTTTATTTAGGGGTACAGTGTATAGAATTATTTATTTATAAAGCACAGTGCATAGTATAATTTATTTCAGGAGGCACTGTACATATTGTTATTGTATAGTATTATTTATTTCAACACAAAGCAAAAAGAGGGAGCCAACAACTGTAGAATACAATGGCACTGGCAAAAATATTCCACCAATTGCAACAGAAATTAAACCAGCAAAAGCACTGATGCAAATATTCATAAAACTTGACATTTAATAACTAAACTTTAAAACCGTATCAAAAGTATAAAACAAACATCCAAATACATATAGCCACTCAATGGAGTCCAACCATACAGCAAAAATGTATGAACTTACCACCATATAGCAAAAAACATCATGGCGGCTACACACTTAGAAAATGAAATTGAAACGATCTTACCAGTAACTGAAGGCAGGAGTATCCCAGTAGGTGATGGTGCAACCCAGGAGGATGAACTAGGTCCCTATTCATGCCCCTGAAATTTTCACTAACACCCAGAATAACTCCCGCCCTAACAAGGGCAGTACCAAGCTGTCCTTAAAATGAACCTATAAATCCCTAGTTCCTACGCGTTTCCTGGTACAGTAGCGCACCAATCATCAGGGGACTTACTAGACTACTCATAAGAACCAAAAATCTTGGTCAGATATATATAGGAAATAAGTAAATAAATAAATAATAAATGCTGCCTACAGTGGTAGATCAAAAACACAAACAAAAACCCCACAATGGAGGAAAAAGCTGCTAAATGCTATGACTCCATGTAGTGACAATGGTAGTAAAAGCCAAGTGAATCAGGGCAACTTATATAGCGATATACTCTACTTATCAACAGGTGTACTTAAATTCACAAAGATAATGTTTGTTTGAATATGGCGCCGAAAGACGGCGCACACTGATGGCGTCATGCGTAGCGTCACGTCATCCCGTTATGATTCGAGCGCTAAATATCATGCTGCGCATGCGCGAAGCAAAACCCCCGCGCATGCGCAATTCCACCCGAAAACCGGCCAAAAGTGCGCATGCGCGAAGCGAAAAACTCCGCGCACGCGCACATCCCTCTAACTACAGCACCAGAGGATCAGAACTGACAGGCATAGCGGGACAGAGTGCTAAATAGTCCCATACAATGCGTAAATTGTCAAAATAAATAAAGTAATGTCTGTTAAACATATCTAGACCACAATAAATAAATAATAGGCCGGTTACTAACAAACCATGTCAATATATAACGGGAAGAGAACCTGGAGAGACCCAATCCGTCTCTACTCCAGGTACTATAGCTCCAGGACATTCCAGGTTAGATTGAGTCAATAAAGGTGTCGGCCAAGAGCGAAAAAAAGGACTCCGAAGTTCCAAATATAGTATGTTAGATAAATCAAAACTATATACATATATGTGCAAGGATAGCAAACACCCCTTCACTTATGCTCAAAAATAATAATGAAGTATGCAATCTATATAAAGTCTGAAAGGCAGATTTGACTGTCAAAAAGTATCAAGAAATTCATATCACCAAAAGGTCATCCGGGTGAATAGAGAGAGGGCCGGGGAACGTATGACATAAAAGAGGGGAAGATCAAATAAAGCAACAAAAATTAAGGCATTCATTAAGTCCACTTGGGATCTCAGTTTTTATTTAAAGATCCATTTGGACTCTCATTGCAATGTCGTCCTATGCCAGTCACCACCTCTTGGATGGGGTTTTACCAAGTCAATTCCTGTGAAACGTAGGTAGTTCACATCACCACCGTGGCACGAGTTGACATGTCTCGCCACTGGGGTATCCCGTTCATGCCGTATATCCCCAAGATGTTCACCAATTCTTTTTCTTAGCTCTCTGTTAGTTTTTCCAACATATTCCAATTTACATTGGCATGTGATCTTATAGATCACTCCTCTAGAACGACAGGATATAAAATGTTTAATTTTAAAAGTAGTTTTTAGATTTTCTGAGAAAAATTCCCATCCTGCCAGTACAAATGGACATGAGGAACAGCCACTGCATTTAAAACAACCCTTTGGTGGGGAAAGCCATGATGTAGTTTTTTGTACATCCAAATGGCTATGAACTAAACGATCTTTCAAAGATCTACCTCTCCTAAACGTGATCCGTGGTCTCTCACTTACCGCTGCCTTAATATCAGGATCCATAGTTAGAATGTCCCAATGGCGCTGTAAGACCTCTCTTACTTGTGATGCCCCATTGTCAAAAGTTCCAATGAACCGGACAATTTTTTCTGAACTGGTTTGTTCCACTTTTTTGGATCTCAATAATTGCGTACGGTCGCACTTCAGAGAAGATTTATATGCTTCTCTCAAAATCCTATCAGGGTAACCACGTTTAATGAATCTTGATCTGACATCAGACGCCTGGTCCACAAAGTCCTGTCCCCCCGAACAATTTCTTCTAAGTCTCAAACTGGCCGCAAGGAATTCCCTTCTTCAATGGATACGGATGGTTACTCTTCCATTGAAGAAAAGAGTTGGTGGCTGTTGCTTTTCTAAATACTTTGGTATTAAGTATACCTCCATAACCCTTGAAGATCAATACATCTAGAAAAGGGATGGAAGAGCCACCAACTTCAAACGTGAAAGATAAACCAATTTTATTCACGTTTAGATTACCTACAAATGCTGAAAAGGATTCTGCACTTCCCCTCCATAGAACTAGGATATCATCAATGCATCGCGTCCACAGTTCAATTCTCTTAACAGAATCCTCTCTTTCGTCTGTAAATACCATTGTCTCCTCCCACCAGCCCAGGAGCAAGTTTGCATAGGTCGGTGCATATGGATTACCCATGGCAGTGCCCCTGAGCTGGTGGAAGTGTTTACCATTAAAGGCAAAAAAGTTATGAGTCAATGAAAATTCCAAAAGATCCAAAATAAATTGAATGTGGGCCCGATACTGATTACCCCGTGATCTGAGATAATAGTCCACAGTCTTTAGACCCCACTGATGTGGTATTGATGAATATAATGCCTCTACGTCAATAGAGCATAGAATATCACCCTCATCCAGGGTTACGCCCTCTAGTTTGCGAAGTAAATCAGAAGTGTCTTGTACATAAGATGGAAGGGAAGTCACGAAGGATCTTAAAACCTTATCCAAATAGATCCCAGCATTCTGGCACAGACTGTTTACTCCTGAGACTATTGGTCTTGGGGATATACGGCATGAACGGGATACCCCAGTGGCGAGACATGTCAACTCGTGCCACGGTGGTGATGTGAACTGCCTACGTTTCACAGGAATTGACTTGGTAAAACCCCATCCAAGAGGTGGTGACTGGCATAGGATGACATTGCAATGTGAGTCCAAATGGATCTTTAAATAAAAACTGAGATCCCAAGTGGACTTAATGAACGCCTTAATTTTTGTTGCTTTATTTGATCTTCCCCTCTTTTATGTCATACGTTCCCCGGCCCTCTCTCTATTCACCCGGATGACCTTTTGGTGATATGAATTTCTTGATACTTTTTGACAGTCAAATCTGCCTTTCAGACTTTATATAGATTGCATACTTCATTGTTATTTTTGAGCATAAGTGAAGGGGTGTTTGCTATCCTTGCACATATATGTATATAGTTTTGATTTATCTAACATGCTATATTTGGAACTTCGGAGTCCGACACCTTTATTGACTCAATCTAACCTGGAATGTCCTGGAGCTATAGTACCTGGAGTAGAGACGGATTGGGTCTCTCCAGGTTCTCTTCCCATTATATATTGACAAGGTTCGTTAGTAACCGGCCTATTATTTATTTATTGTGGTCTAGATATGTTTAACAGACATTACTTTATTTATTTTGACAATTTACGCATTGTATGGGACTATTTAGCACTCTGTCCCGCTATGCCTGTCAGTTCTGATCCTCTGGCGCTGTTGATAGAGGGATGTGCGCGTGCTCGGAGTTTTTCGCTTCGCGCATGCGCACTTTTGGCCGGTTTTCGGGTGGAATTGCGCATGCGCGGGGGTTTTGCTTCGCGCATGCGCAGCATGATATTTAGCGCTTGTATCATAACGGGATGACGTGACGCTACGCATGACGCCATCAGTGTGCGCCGTCTTTCGGCGCCATATTCAAACAAACATTATCTTTGTGAATTTAAGTACACCTGTTGATAAGTAGAGTATATCGCTATATAAGTTGCCCTGATTCACTTGGCTTTTACTACCATTGTCACTACATGGAGTCATAGCATTTAGCAGCTTTTTCCTCCATTGTGGGGTTTTTGTTTGTGTTTTTGATCTACCACTGTAGGCAGCATTTATTATTTATTTATTTACTTATTTCCTATATATATCTGACCAAGATTTTTGGTTCTTATGAGTAGTCTAGTAAGTCCCCTGATGATTGGTGCGCTACTGTACCAGGAAACGCGTAGGAACTAGGGATTTATAGGTTCATTTTAAGGACAGCTTGGTACTGCCCTTGTTAGGGCGGGAGTTATTCTGGGTGTTAGTGGAAATTTCAGGGGCATGAATAGGGACCTAGTTCATCCTCCTGGGTTGCACCATCACCTACTGGGATACTCCTGCCTTCAGTTACTGGTAAGATCGTTTCAATTTCATTTTCTAAGTGTGTAGCCGCCATGATGTTTTTTGCTATATGGTGGTAAGTTCATACATTTTTGCTGTATGGTTGGACTCCATTGAGTGGCTATATGTATTTGGATGTTTGTTTTATACTTTTGATACGGTTTTAAAGTTTAGTTATTAAATGTTAAGTTTTATGAATATTTGCCCCTATTATTTATTTCAGGAGACAAGGTAAATAGTATTACTCAATTTAGGGGACACAGTGTGTAGTATCATTTATTAATACTGGATTTTCTTCAGTAATTAGCATAGATACTATATGTTTTATATATATATATATATATATATATATATATATATACAGTGAAGGAAATAAGTATTTGATCCCTTGCTGATTTTGTAAGTTTGCCCACTGACAAAGACATGATTTTTTTTTTTTTACCTGTTTACTGAAACATATTCAATTATAGTTATATAATGGACATGGACATAAAGTCCAGACTTTCAGATTTCATTTGAGGGTATTCACATTAAAATTGGATGAAGGGTTTAGGAGTTTCAGCTCAGTAACATGCGCCACCAGGGATCAAAAGTAATTGGACAATCGACTCTGTGGCTGTTTCCTGGGCGGATTGGGCAATTCCTTCCTGGTGAACTCAGCAATGCAAAAAGACCTGGACGGAAGACAAGAGTGGTGGGTGATTGCAGAAAAATTTCCATGGTGAAGAGAAACCCCTTCACAACAGCCAACCAAGTGACCAGCACTCCCCAGGATGTAGGCGATGGATCAATATCCAAATCTACCATAAAGCAAAGACTGCATTAAAGTAACTACAGAGGGTTCCTACATCTGGGTAACAGAAATGCAAGAAGCATATATAGTATGGGAGGAATAGTACTAAGTGAGAGTACAGAGGAAAAGGATCTGGGCATAATAATAGATCACAAATTCAACATGAGTCAACAGTGCGGTGCGGTGGCTAAAAAGGCTAATAAAATTCTAGGATGTATCAAGACGAGCATTGTAGCTAGATCAAGAGAGGTAATTATTCCGCTGTACTCTGCCCTGGTCAGACCCCACCTGGAATACTGTGTACAGTTCTGGGCGCCCCAGTTTAAGAAAGACATCGATTTATTGGAGCAGGTCCAGAGAAGAGCAACCAAAATGGTGGAAGGTCTACAAACCATGTCCTACGAGGAGAGGCTAAAAGAATTGGGACTGCTTAGTTTGCAGAAGAGAAGGCTAAGGGGAGACTTAATAGCGGTATTTAAATATCTGAAAGGTTGTCACAGTGCAGAGGGATCTACCCTATTCTCATTAGCAGAAGGAAGCACGAGAAGTAATGGGATGAAACTAAGGGGAAGGAGATTCAGATTAGACATTAGGAAAAACTTTCTAACAGTAAGGGTAGTGAGAGAGTGGAATAGGCTGCCACGGGAGGTGGTGAGTTCTTCATCAATTGAAATCTTCAAGTGGAAACTGGATAGGTATATAGCTGGGATGTTTTAGGAATTCCTGCTTTTGCAGGGGGTTGGACTCGATGGCCCTTGAGGTCCCTTCCAACTCAAACAAAGAAACAAAACAAAACAAAACACTGCGCGGTGCGAGCCACTCATAAGCCTCAAGAATAAGAAGGCTAAAAAATATCTAAAAAAGCAGCACAGTTCTGGAAGAACATTCTATGGACAGAAGAAACTGAGATCAACCAGAATGATGGAAAGAAAACAGTATGGTGAAGGCGCGGCACAGCTCATGATCCAAAGCATAGCACATCATGTGTAAGACACGGCGGAGGCGGCAGAGTGATGGCGTGGGCAGGCATGGCTGCCAGCGGCAGTGGCTCACTAGTGGTTATTGATGATGTCACACAGGACAGAATCAGCCGGATGAATTCTGAGCCATTCGCAGACATTCTGTGTGCTCAAATGCAGCCAAACTGATCCATAATACAGATGGACAATGACCCAAAACAGAAAGCCAAAGCAACCCAGGAGTTTATTAAAGCAAAGAAGTGGAAGATTCTAGAATGGCCAAGTCAGTCGCCTGATCTCAGCCCAACTGAGCCGCATTTCACTTGTTACAGACTAAACTACAGACAGAAAGGCCACAAACAAACAGTGACTGAAAACCTGCAGTAAAGGCCAAGCATTAACCAGGAGGAGACGCAGCGGCGGCGTCTGGTGATGTCCATGAGCTCAAGACCTCAGGCAGCCATTACCAACAAAGGGGGGAACAACCAAGGATTAGAAAGTCACATTTTATTTACAATTATTTCATTTGTCCAATGACTTTTGAGCCCCTGAAATGAAGGGATTGTGTGTAATAAATTCTTTATAGTCCTCACATTATATACAATCATTTCATACAACCCACTGAATTAAAGCTGAAAGTCTGAACTTCAACAATGTGGTAATGTCCAGAACCAAAACTAGAAACATGTTGTCTCTGTCCTAATATTTATAGAACTGTATATATTATTATCAATTATTATTATTGTTTATATAGCACCATTAATTCCATGATTATTTACATTATTATATTAATTCCATGGTGCTCTGTACATTATTATATTAATTGCACAGTGCTGTACATTATTATATTAATCCCATGGTGCTCTGTACATTATTATATTAATTCCATGGTGCTCTATACATTATTATATTAATTCCATGGTGCTGTACATTAATATATTAATCCCATGGTGCTCTGTACATTATTATATTAATCCCATGGTGCTCTGTACATTATTATATTAATTCCATGGTGCTGTACATTATTATATTAATTCCATGGTGCTCTGTACATTATTATATTAATCCCATGCTGCTCTGCACATTATTATATTAATTCCATGGTGCTCTGTACATTATTATATTAATTGCATAGTGCTGTACATTATTATATTAATTCCATGGTGCTATACATTATTACATTAATCCCATGGTGCTCTGTACATTATTATATTAATTCCATGATGCTCTGTACATAATTATATTAATTGCATAGTGCTGTACATTATTATATTAATTCCATGGTGCTATACATTATTATATTAATCTCATGGTGCTCTGTACATTATTATATTAATTCCATGGTGCTGTACATTATTATATTAATTCCATGGTGCTCTGCACATTATTATATTAATTCCATGGTGCTCTGTACATTATTATATTAATTGCATAGTGCTGTACATTATTATATTAATTCCATGGTGCTCTGTACATTATTATATTAATTCCATGGTGCTATACATTATTATATTAATTCCATGGTGCTCTGCACATTATTATATTAATTCCATGGTGCTCTGTACATTATTATATTAATTGCATAGTGCTGTACATTATTATATTAATTCCATGGTGCTCTGTACATTATTATATTAATTCCATGGTGCTATACATTATTATATTAATTCCATGGTGCTCTGCACATTATTATATTAATTCCATGGTGCTCTATACATTATTATATTAATTGCATAGTGCTGTACATTATTATATTAATTCCATGGTGCTCTGCACATTATTATATTAATTCCATGGTGCTCTGTACATTATTATATTAATCCCATGGTGCTCTGTACATTATTATATTAATCCCATGGTGCTCTGCACATTATTATATTAATTCCATGGTGCTCTGCACATTATTATATTAATTCCATGGTGCTCTATACATTATTATATTAATTGCATAGTGCTGTACATTATTATATTAATTCCATGGTGCTCTGCACATTATTATATTAATTCCATGGTGCTCTGTACATTATTATATTAATCCCATGGTGCTCTGTACATTATTATATTAATCCCATGGTGCTCTGCACATTATTATATTAATTCCATGGTGCTCTGTACATTATTATATTAATTCCATGGTGCTGTACATTATTATATTAATTCCATGGTGCTCTGTACATTATTATAGTAATTCCATGGTGCTCTGTACATTATTATATTAATCCCATAGTGCTCTGTACATTATTATATTAATTCCATGGTGCTGTACATTATTATATTAATTCCATGGTGCTTTATATTTGAGGGTTTACATACGGTACACAAAATATACACAAAACAAGTATAATACTAACAGTGATCACTGGCACAGTGGGATAGAGGGCCCTGCCCGCAAGGGCTTACAGTCTATGAGGGAAGAGGGATAGAGACAGAAGGTGGGGGTAGAGGTTGTACAGATGGCGGTGTGGTGACAGTAGTGTTATTGGAGGTTGTACAGATGGCGGTGTGGTGACAGTAGTGTTATTGGAGGTTGTACAGATGGCGGTGTGGTGACAGTAGTGTTATTGGAGGTTGTACAGATGGCGGTGTGGTGACAGTAGTGTTATTGGAGGTTGTAGGCCTTCCTGAATAGGGGGAGTCTTCAGGGCCTTCTTGAAGCTCGTGATTGTGGGGGTCAGTCTTATGTGTCTTGGTAATGAGTTCCAGAATATGGGGGATGCAGGGGAGAAGTCTTGGAGATGTTTGTGTGAAGAGCGGATAAGAGCAGAGCGGAGTAGGAGGTCTATATACATCTTGTCTTAAACTTAAAGGGTTTTTCCTAGGAACATGAAGGCAGTATGTAAAAGATTGATTCCCAGGCAAAGAGAAACCCCAGAAAGTAGGCAGAGTCTGATGTGAAGCAGCCATCAATATTAGATCTGGTGGGGTCCAACAGGCAGGACTCCCGCAGATCATCTGTTCCAGCACAGTGCAGCTCCTGGTAATGTTCACATGTCGTACACAGATGTGAACCTACAGTAAGACATTAATCTAACCCCATGACCAGCTCCAGGTGACACTATATGGGTTATATATAACCACCATATCTATAAAGAAGACTCTGACTATTATAAATGAGAACAAGGACATTATATCATCTTCCAGAGAAATTCACAAGAAACAAGGTGTGAAATTATCAGGAAAGAATTTGGTTTGTGGCAAAATAAATATTTCATAAGAAGCTTCTGTTACTGAATCAATGAAGATGTCAAGAAGAAAGATTTATTATATATGGTAGAATTGTACAGAGCAGGGTATGCAAAAACAAGAGCGAATCTGTCCAGAACTACAGAGTGTTAGAACATGGAGGCAGAAGCTGCGTCACCTTTCCAAGTTGCTGTTGTGTCTGAGCAGGAACCACATTCACCCAGTGGGCAGTAAAGGACATATATTGTCCTTGACCGTAGTTACAGCTCCACATGTCGGCACTGCCATGCACTTTGGCAGATGCCAACAGGCTTAAGGGCTGGCCCACCTTCTCTTCTACATATTTGTGCAGGGCTGGTACTGCCTTTTTGGAAAGAAATGACAGCTTGGGACTCTCCACCTCGGCTCAGCAAAAGCCATCAGTTCTCTGAAAGGTGCAGAATCCACCACTTGGAAAGGGAGTGACTGCAGAACGAGCAACTTGGACAGGAGCACATTCAGCTTCTGCACTGTGGGATGAGTGCACGCATACTGTTGTCTGTTCGGAATTGCTTCGGTGATCGATTGCTGACGCAATGACTAGGGATGAGCGAATTTCTCAAAAGTTCGATTTGGCAGTTAAATTCGAAGTTCCAAAAAAATTTGCTTCGATCCGAAATGCTTGGCGGCAAATAAACAGCTATTTCCGGGCTGCAGAGAGCCGGGGTGGGCAAGTGGGCGGCAAAATGGTGGAAGCCCTTGGATGCCGCGGTCATTCTCTCTCTCTCTCTCTCTCTAGCACGGACAATTTTTATGCATGTGGAAGGATCTGCTAACAAGCAAAGACACGCCTACCCAATCATATCAATAGAGAACATCATGTGACTGTCTGATGTCACAAAGGTCCTTACTAAATATCTGTTACCACAAAGCATCAGGAAATCCGGAATCGTGGAGAATCAAAGATTTCCTGAAATTCGGATCGAATTCCACTTCTGCAGAATCGATTCGCTCATCTCTAGCAATGACTGACTAGGAGCAGGAGCATCACGACCAGCAGATGATGGTAAGGACAGACAACTTCCTTCAGCTGAGGTGGTGAAGCCTTGACTGGCTGAAATGGGGTGCATGCCACTGGGTGATGCAGCGGTTGCTGCGGCAGGCTGGACCACCACATTGGAGCCACAGTTCTCCCAGGCCACTTTATGGTGATGCTGCATATGTTGATGCAGTGCTGTGGTGCCAACATTGGCACCCTGGCCACGCTTCACCTTCTACCCACAGATTCAATATATGGCCATGTTCAATTCCCCCGGCGGCTTAACAAAAAACTACCACACCGCCAAGTAGGTGATTTTACCCCCAACACTCCGCACTAACTGACTGCTACCGCCACTGCCTCCGTGAACCCCTGCACCACTGCTTTCTGGGCAGGTAGGCTCCTGCGAAGTGGGTGGTCTACCCCGGGCACGTTTGGCTCCCAACCTCCTACTGCTGCCACACTGTTGACTCCCGGCCACGCTACCGACTTGCTGGCTCCACCGCTGACTCATGCACAAGCTGCCACCCTCTTCTCCCGATGATGATGTAGCCCCTTCATCACCCGGCTCCCAATTGCGATCGGCTACATCATCGTTCGAGTACTGTCTGCAAGTCACTGATGTCCTCCGCAACGGTCTCTGAGAAAGGAGGTCACAGATGGTGAAAGGAATACCCAAAGGGAAATATTAGGATCACAGAAGTATGTTCCTACGATACTCTCAATAAATTAAAATATAACTTTTATTAACACACAATAAAAACATAGGACAGACGTCAACTAAACATATAGTATAGGGAATGTCTCATCTATCCCAAAGATAAAAAATGGATTTCCCTATAAAAAAGGCCCCTAATCCCTAACCCCAGATAGATAAGACAGCAATATATAAACTGATGAAAAACTCATGCATCCAAATTGTGAGATGATGAGTATCAAAAATAGGATTGTTTATACCATCTCCAAACACTATCTGAGCCAGGAAAATGGGGAACTGATAATTCTCCTCTCAGTAGATACTAGATATAAAGTAACTTATATCCTGGTGTATGGTGTAACCAAAAGCCAGTGAGTAAACAGCGCATAAGGAGGTGAAAGATGTAGCCAAAACACAGCTAAATGGTATGGAGATATTATGTCGGCTCTCTCCCACTAGCTAGGGACAGAAAACCACCCCACCCGATGCTGAAGTACACACCTACACCATCCACTATGTTAGCAGGTCAATACCTAGATATTACATAGATATTAAATAAGTAAAGCATGGCGGGTCTGAACCTGCATAGTGTTCCATTGGTAAGTACATCTGCCAGTGACCTAGGTGAGACTAAGTACACACCTGCACTGTCCACCATATTAGCAAGTCAAAGCCTAGATCTTGTTAACTAGGTAAAACATAGCGGATCTAAACCTGCATAGTGTTCCATAAAAAAGTACATCTATCGATAACCGCTCGCAATACCACTCTCCTCATCACTACTTGCCCGCCTACCGCAGGATGCGGCGGATGTCTCCTCCACATCTTGGCTGGGCAGTAGCTGCTGACTGTCCTCCAGTACCTCCTCCTCACTGTACAATGGATCTGAGCCCACAGCATAGAGTACTTCTATAGCTGAGGGAACAGAAAAGGACAGAGGCAGGTTCAGGACACCTGAACCTGTACAGGGTTGTGTCTGAAGAACCCACCCAACAGCTGGGGGTGTCTGTCTTGTCCACTTGGGGTCCCCCCGAACGTAAACCAATCCGCATAAAAAAGTGGTTACCTTAGGAAACCTGTGGACCCCATAGACCATATAATGGGGCCTGTGTGGTTACTGTTCGGTTTCGGCCCGTATTTTTCATGCGGAGAGGGGAACGGCATCCCCGAACATAATGCAAGCGCAGATGTGAACCTAGCCTAACAGGACCAATTGTATCTGCTTTATATGGTGCTCAAAAACCCTCCATGTATAATTTGGCAATTAGGAACCATATATAATGAGAGGAAATCTCTCCTCAATTCGGGGCTCTTTCATCACACAAGGCAGCAGTGTGTACAACAGGGCTGTGGAGTCGGTACGCCAAAGCCCCGACTCCGACTCCTCAATTTCCCCTGACTCCGACTCCGACTCCACCAAAATAGGCACCGACTCCGACTCCGACTCCACGACTCCGACTCCACAGCCCTGGCACTGCTAAACCTTATAGGTTCACTCAGAACTCAGTCCCATCATTATATGAGGAATAGAACAGACCTTTACAGGACATTTCATCATTTTCAACATTTCATCATTTTCCCAAATTTTTATGAAAATATATTCAGCACATACTGCATTGTACTACTAAATGTACCAATTTATTATATATTTTGGAATCGGAGTCGGTCCATTTTATACTCCGACTCCACCAAAATAGGCACCGACTCCGACTCCGACTCCACGACTCCGACTCCGACTCCACAGCCCTGGTGTACAGGACAAATATCAGAAAAAAAAAACACAATGTGAACAAGACAAATCAATCAAGTTGACCTCAAAGTCCAAGGCACCAGCATCACATGGGTGGATTTTGGATATATCAGAGATGAGCTGTATATCAGAGAGTCATTTCTCTTTATAGTTTGTTTTTGATGTTTGTTACATAACCAGAATATTTGCTCCAGGACGATATTTCATTATAAATTTCCACAGAAAACATTTCTCTCATTGCTACAGACTTGTATAAACATGTGAGACAAGAGCAATGGTTTATAGAGTTCTCTGCCTGGAGCCGGTATGGCAGTACAGTATATGGCCTGGTATAGTATATACTCTGTATACTGCAGTACAGGCTCTGTTGGGTGCTGTATACACAGAGCTATTCTCCCCTTGGCACATACAGCATCTAGTAGTACATGTATCCTGCTGTCCTATACAGATGTTTGTATCACCATACTGCCTGGAACCGGTATGACAGTACAGTATATGGCACGGTATAGTGTATATACTCTTTATACTGCAGTACAGGCTCTGTCGGGTGCTGTATACGCAGAGCTATTCTCCCCTAGGCACATACAGCATCTGGTAGTACATGTATCCTGCTGTCCTATACAGATGTTTGTATCACCATACTGCCTGGAACCGGTATGACAGTACAGTATATGGCAGGGTATAGTGTATATACTCTTTATACTGCAGTACAGGCTCTGTCGGGTGCTGTATACACAGAGCTATTCTCCCCTTGGCACATACAGCATCTAGTAGTACATGTATCCTGCTGTCCTATACAGATGTTTGTATCACCATACTGCCTGGAACCGGTATGACAGTACAGTATATGGCACGGTATAGTGTATATACTCTTTATACTGCAGTACAGGCTCTGTTGGGTGCTGTATACACAGAGCTATTCTCCCCTAGGCACATACAGCATCTGGTAGTACATGTATCCTGCTGTCCTATACAGATGTTTGTATCACCATACTGCCTGGAACCGGTATGACAGTACAGTATATGGCACGGTATAGTGTATATACTCTTTATACTGCAGTACAGGCTCTGTCGGGTGCTGTATACGCAGAGCTATTCTCCCCTAGGCACATACAGCATCTGGTAGTACATGTATCCTGCTGTCCTATACAGATGTTTGTATCACCATACTGCCTGGAACCGGTATGACAGTACAGTATATGGCACGGTATAGTGTATATACTCTTTATACTGCAGTACAGGCTCTGTTGGGTGCTGTATACACAGAGCTATTCTCCCCTAGGCACATACAGCATCTGGTAGTACATGTATCCTGCTGTCCTATACAGATGTTTGTATCACCATACTGCCTGGAACCGGTATGACAGTACAGTATATGGCAGGGTATAGTGTATATACTCTTTATACTGCAGTACAGGCTCTGTCGGGTGCTGTATACACAGAGCTATTCTCCCCTTGGCACATACAGCATCTAGTAGTACATGTATCCTGCTGTCCTATACAGATGTTTGTATCACCATACTGCCTGGAGCCAGTATGGCAGTACAGTATATGGCATGGTATAGTATATACTCTGTATACTGCACTACAAGCTCTGTCAGGAGCTGTATACACAGAGCTATTCTCCCCTAGGCACATACAGCATCTGGTAGTACATATTTCCCTCTGGTCTCGTAAAGTAGAGATGTCTATATCAGTAAGGCAGTGCAGTATATGCTGGGATTGTAGTCCGCCAAGTTGACAAAGGGCAGTTGTGACTCTTGATATTGAACTTTACAGACAAGAAAACCTTGAACATGTCTGAGGAGACGACCTACACGAAACACATTTCATCCCACAAGTATGTTTCAACACAAGCTGCTTGAGTTGGTAGGTGAAGGGGTTAAATCAGGCGTTGTCACCGGTAGACAGGCGGAGTAGAGCAGAATATTGCCTTATTTCACTCATTTCCTAAAGTTTGTAAACCTGGTTCTCCTCCCCATTTGCGCCCTCTTGTCACTCACATAGGCTCTTTAAACTAGAGATGGGCGAACCTCATAAGATTGGTTTTGTTTTGGGTCGTTCGGGACCCTGATTAGTTTTGGGTCGATCCAGAAGTCAAATTATTATACCCCAAATTATTATAGACCCTAATAGGTGGAGGCCCCGGGAAGGTGTAAAAAAAATAAACAATGTGCTCACATTCTGTCACCTGTTTTAGGCCTCCTCCTGGCGTCCGGCGCTCACTCTGTCTCCTCGGTGATGTCATGCGCCCAGGGTCACCGCTAAGGCCTCAGCGGTGGGATTAGAGGTATTTATTTGATTCTAATAATCCTTTTGCTCCTTTGATCATCCGGTATGGCCGCTACATTGACAAACTGTTATTTCTCTGGTTGGATGCTGTGGCGGCCATACCAAATATTATATGTTATCACATAAGTCTCCGAAAGAGGCTCCTCTTCGCCGGATCAGAGGTGAGTATAATGTTTAACTGTTTTACTCACTTTGGGCATTTTATTAGAGGGGGGTAATACATATAAGAGGCCAATTGGGGGCATTACAAGATAACTAATATAAGGGGTATTAGGGGGCTTTAATAAAAGGGGATATAATTTATAAGAGAAGGTCAGTGGGGGCAGTATAACTATAAGGGGCAGTAACAATATAAGGGGGCATTGGGGCAGCATTAAAGGGGTTTTCCAGGGAACAATAAAGTTTGCTGGTAAGCTTTAATATTCCCCAGATAACTCCCTTAAAGGGGTATTCCCACGAACATAACCATTTTTAAATTTGTAGATAACTAAAAGTTAAACATTTTTACAAATATAAGTAATTAAAAATTCTGCAGAGTTTTAAAGATTTTCTCTAAATATCTTGTCACAAGTTGTTGTCTTGATCGGTTGCCAATGGATACGGCCATGAATGCAGGATCCTTCTAAGGTCAGAAAATCAGGTATGATTTACTTATTGTGACTGGGATATCTTCTGATACATGTAGTGTTCCTGATAACCCAGCTACAATAAGAAAATCATGGTTGGGTTCCTGACAAGTCCCAGACCATAGAAAGTTTCTACATTTGTGGTCGTATCCATTGGCAACCGATCAAGACAACAGATGTCACCGCTAAGATAGTTAGAGAAAATCTGTAAAACTTTGCAGAATTTTTAACTACTTATATTTGCAAAAATGTTTAACTTTTAATTATCTACAAATATAGATATGGTTATGTTCATGGGAATACCCCTTTAAAGGACAAATCACAGAAGAGGCGGGGAAGGTGAAACATGAAAGAGATAATCACTTGTCCCCGCCTCTCCGATGTCCGCTGCTGGATCTGTTCGGCACACGCCATTCCTTCCCCAGCGTAAGTCCTGCAGTGCATGTGACCGCAGAGGGCAATCAGTGGTGGCTGGAAAGGACTTGGTGATGTCACTGATATACATCACTGCGGTCACGTGCGCTGCAGCATGACACATGTCTGAACAGACAGCGGCGGCAGACACCAGAGCACCGGGGACAGGGGAGTAAGATTTTTTTATGTTTCACCTACCTCGCCTCCCCAATTTGTCCAATTCCAGGGCAACCCCTTTAATGTACGGATTTCATGTGATTTATTACAGTTGAAGTTCCTTTTTACCCGTGGCTAAAGCCCTTTACTTGTACAGTATATGCCACGGTATAGTATATACTCTATATATGTCAGTACAGGTTCTGTTTTGTGCTGTATATACACAGCTTGGATCCTCTGCTTCTGGGCTGGTCTATGCCTTGGAGAATCTCCAGGTTTGCATTAGGTTCAGCAGAAGAACGGTGCGGACCATGTTGGGCACCAATAATTGTAACGCTTGGACATGGTGACAAGAAGCTACGGCAGTCATAATAATCCGTCATCCAATTTATACACTTATATGCAAAGTAAGGCGTCTACTGACCCACATCATGAATCTTTCTCATCTATCAAATTTGGAATATTCCTGATGAATATATATGTGTGTGTATGGGGAGCGAGGACTTTCCTGTCCAGTCTGATGCCATAAAAGGCAAACTGTAGAGTAGTACAAAATACCAAAAACAATCCTGCTGTGCACACAGGACATGGCAGCATGCTACATGAGGAGAGACCAGCAGGATCCTATATCACATAAAGTCATCACACCCTGTGGAGGAGGAGAAGGTCACTACCTGTTACCTGTCACTACCAGGTTCTGCACCCTTTATACCCTGCCTGATCTCCCCCCCGCCTGTTATTATTCCTTATCCATGTGACAGGGCGGAGATCAGGCAGGGTATAAAGGGTGCAGAACCTGCCGCCCATCACAGTAAGGAGTCATCATGATCCTGATCCTCGGGCTGTCGCTGCTGAGCACAGGAGCTGCTGCAGGTAACCTCTTTCTATAGGGGAAGACTTGGGAATAAGACTACATTATGGGATTGTGCCTTATATATTTCTATGCCTTGCAGTTTGTTGCTTAGGTTTAGTTATCTTGTGATTTTCTCAATATTCTTGGTCTCTCTTGTTGCTTTTCTTTTCAGAACTTCAGTGCACGGTGATACCCGGGAACCTGAAGCAGGTGGACGCCGGTGCTGGGGAGGTTTATGGTGTGAATTTTAATGACAACATCTACAAGTGGACAGAAAATAACTGGAAGCAGATCCCTGGAAAGTTGATCCATGTGACGGTCGGTCCAGCCAGGGTCTGGGGAGTCAACAAGGCACACACAATCTATAGATTCCAAGGCAATGACTGGATGGCTGTATCAGGTAAGAAGGTGCCTTATATGTCAGGAGACAGCACAGGAGACAGGATGGTGGGGGTAGCAGGCACAGGAGACAGGGTGGTGGGGGTAACAGGTACAGGAGACAGGGTGGTGGTGGTAACAGGCACAGGAGACAGGGTGGTGGTGGTAACAGGCACAGGAGACGGGATGGAGGAGGTAACAGGTACAGGAGACAGGGTGGTGGGGGTAACAGGTACAGGAGACAGGGTGGTGGTGGTAACAGGCACAGGAGACAGGGTGGTGATGGTAACAGGCACAGGAGACAGGGTGGTGGTGGTAACAGGCACAGGAGACAGGGTGGTGGGGGTAACAGGTACAGGAGACAGGGTGGTGGGGGTAACAGGCACAGGAGACAGGGTGGTGGTGGTAACAGGCACAGGAGACGGGATGGTGGGGGTAACAGGCACAGGAGACAGGGTGGTGGTGGTAACAGGCACAGGAGACAGGGTGGTGGTGGTAACAGGCACAGGAGACGGGATGTTAGTGGTAACAGGCACAGGAGACGGGATGTTAGTGGTAACAGGTACAGGAGACGGTGGTGGTGGTAACAGGCACAGGAGACGGGATGTTAGCGGTAACAGGCACAGGAGACGGGATGTTAGCGGTAACAGGCACAGGAGACGGGGTGGTGGTGGTAACAGGCACAGGAGACGGGGTGGTGGTGGTAACAGGCACAGGAGACGGGATGTTAGCGGTAACAGGCACAGGAGACGGGATGTTAGCGGTAACAGGCACAGGAGACAGGATGGTGGTGGTAACAGGCACAGGAGACAGGATGGTGGTGGTAACAGGCACAGGAGACGGGATGTTAGCGGTAACAGGCACAGGAGACGGGATGTTAGCAGTAACAGGCACAGGAGACACTAAAACGTACTGCACTGATTGCTCAGGAATGGTGGAGGCTTAGAAAACATTCCAGCTGCACCAGAATCAGCAGAGACTGTTAAACTTATTAAATCAGTTGGTGGAAGTGGTAAAAGGTCCTCTTTAATGACCTCCACACAGTATAATACCACTTAGTATCTCCCACAAAGTATAATGGAGCCTTCGTGTTCCCCACAGAGTATAATGCCCCCTTAGAAGCCCCAATACAGTATAATACCCCTTTTGTGTCCCCCACCTAGTATAATGTCATCTTAGTGGCCCCCGCACAGTATAATACCCCCTTTTTGCCCTCACAGTATAATGCCTCCTAAATGGAGCTCACATATATAATGTCCTCTGTATGATTTTCTTCAGTTTAGCAATTTTACAGGTTTCAGTTATTAGATTTTTGGCATTCAGATGTTTATTGGGGATTTATTCTGATTGCCACGTTAGAATCAGGAAGGACTTTTTCCACTAAAATTTAGAAAATTGGCTTTGGCCTCATGGGAGTTTTACTTCCTCTGTCTCAACATTGCAGGTTAATAGGCTAAACTGGATGGATGGGGCCCCCACACAGTATACAGTCCGCTTGGGGCCCACACACAGTATACAGTCCCCTTGGGGCCCACACACAGTATACAGTCCCCTTGGGGCTCCCACACAGTATACAGTCCCCTTGGGGCTCCCACACAGTATACAGTCCCCTTGGGGCTCCCACACAGTATACAGTCCCCTTGGGGCCCCCACACAGTATACAGTCCCCTTGGGGCCCCCACACAGTATACAGTCCCCTTGAGGCCCCTACACAGTATACAGTCCCCTTGAGGCCCCTACACAGTATACAGTCCCCTTGGGACCCCCACACAGTATACAGTCCCCTTGGGGCTCCCACACAGTATACAGTCCCCTTGAGGCCCCTACACAGTATACAGTCCCCTTGGGGCCCCCACACAGTATACAGTCCCCTTGAGGCCCCTACACATTATACAGTCCCTTTGAGGCCCCTACACAGTATACAGTCCCCTTGGGGCCCCCACACAGTATACAGTCCCCTTGGGGCCCCCAGACAGTATACAGTCCCCTTGGGTCCCCCCACACAGTATACAGTCCCCTTGGGGCTCCCACACAGTATACAGTCCCCTTGAGGCCCCTACACAGTATACAGTCCCCTTGGGGCCCCCACACAGTATACAGTCCCCTTGAGGCCCCTACACATTATACAGTCCCTTTGAGGCCCCTACACAGTATACAGTCCCCTTGGGGCCCCCACACAGTATACAGTCCCCTTGGGGCCCCCACACAGTATACAGTCCCCTTGGGGCCCCCAGACAGTATACAGTCCCCTTGGGTCCCCCCACACAGTATACAGTCCCCTTGGGTCCCCCACACAGTATACAGTCCCCTTGAGGCCCCTACACAGTATACAGTCCCCTTGAGGCCCCTACACAGTATACAGTCCCCTTGAGGCCCCTACACAGTATACAGTCCCCTTGGGGCCCCCACACAGTATACAGTCCCCTTGGGTCCCCCACACAGTATACAGTCCCCTTGGGTCCCCCACACAGTATACAGTCCCCTTGGGGCCCCCAGACAGTATACAGTCCCCTTGGAGCCCCCACACAGTATACAGTCCCCTTGGGTCCCCCACACAGTATACAGTCCCCTTGGGGCCCCCACACAGTATACAGTCCCCTTGGGGCCCCCACACAGTATACAGTCCCCTTGGAGCCCCCACACAATATACAGTCCCCTTGGGGCCCCCACACAGTATACAGTCCCCTTGGGTCCCCCACACAGTATACAGTCCCCTTGAGGCCCCTACACAGTATACAGTCCCCTTGGGTCCCCCACACAGTATACAGTCCCCTTGAGGCCCCCACACAGTATACAGTCCCCTTGAGGCCCCTACACAGTATATAGTCCCCTTGAGGCCCCTACACAGTATATAGTCCCCTTGAGGCCCCTACACAGTATACAGTCCCCTTGAGGCCCCTACACAGTATATCTCTTCCTATGTATTCTCTCACCTATTTAGCAGTAGTCTAGAGACTTTATCTCTTTGATTTGGTTGCCGCAGGTCTTCTGAAGCAGATCGACGCAGGAGGGGAGAAATTCCTGTCCGGAGTTAATGTTCATGATTGGATTTACTGTCTGAGCCAGGATCAAACACGTTCTGAAGCTACAACCATGTCCTATACCCGCTTAGACGGGAGCCTGAAATATTACAGCTGCGGTCTCTATGGCTGCTGGGGTGCAAACAGCAACAATAACATATATTACCGCCATGATGTGGACCCTAATGCCTGCCTAGGAAGTCGGTGGCAGCAGGTAGAGGGCAGTCTGGTCATGGTGGAGGTCGGTACAGATGGATCTGTCTATGGAGTGAGCCCCCAGGGAAATGTGTATAAAAGGTAAAAGCTTTGTATATATTATAGATCATTACATATACAGTATATACATTAATATGGGGGCCCAGCGATCCCAAGCTATACAATGTCTGGGGGTCATTAATGTGTTCCTATTGTCAGGACTGTGCACAGCGGCTATGGCATATACAATTATAAATCTTGTATTGAACTTAAAGGGGTTTTCCAAGGAACATGAAGGCAGTACATAAAAGAAACACAGAAATCAGGCAGAGTCTGATGTAATGGGATTATCTGCTTTCTAATATTGATGGCCTCTCCCTAAGAGCCATAAACATTAGACCTCTGGTGTATGACAGCCGGTACCCCTGCAGATCAGCTGTTCCAGGACAAAGCATAGTGGTGGGTTTAGGTACTGCAGTGCTTTTCCATTGAAGCCTATGGAGCAGCGTTGCATTACCTAAACCCAACGCTACACATTTTACAGCGAGTGAGCAATGCGGCCCCCTCCCAGTTGTGTTGCCTGGAACAGCTGGTCTGTAGAGGGTCTGGCTGTCTGATGGCCTATGCTAAGGGTGTATGGTGCACTTAGATGATAACAGAGACGGCACTGATTCATTGTAAAGCAGGAGCTACAACGTGTGATAAAATAAATGATAATTAGTAATTTTCTCCCTGCCCCCTCCAGCTCAGTCCCTAATAGGACCCTGAGGAGACAGGCAGGGGTGACCATTCAGAGACTGTGTAATAATGACTATATTATTACATTCATCACCAATGTCAGACGAGCCCATCACAGACCTGGAAGATCCTCCAGTGGGCCCCGAACAATGTGATGGAGCGCAAAACTGCATAATGGGAGTCAATGGATTAGTATTAGTGATGGGAACTTCAGCTCTTTTCACTCTGTTGAATCTTTTAGCTCCGCTCACTAAGAAAAGTCTGTTCTATATACAATGCTATAGCCTGTGCTGTGTAGACAGGACTGAGACTTGGTATATACTGACTCCAACTCTGAATCCGACCCCTCTACTATTCCGCTGTCTGACTCCAACTCCTTCATAAATAGCTGAAAACCATGGTTAGTCAGAAGCAGTAAAGACCCCCAAACTCATTAATAATCCAGTGACTGATCCCTATGACAGTAAATATGTAACAGACCTATAAATCTAATTATATAAGATTACTAATTCTATAATATCATTAATAATCCAGTGACTGATCCCTATGACAGTAAATATGTAACAGACTATACATCAAATTATATAATATTACTAATTTGCTCACTGTGTCGTGTCCACAGACACGTAGGGTCATGATCATAGTGGCCTGAAAATTAATACTGTTTGTGGCCCTTGACCTTTATTACAGGGCCCCATCCGAGGATGGGGCAATAATGAGACAGACAGGCAGTGGTAACTGTGAATTTTAGATTTACTCAAACAGGAGGTACAAAGCTTAGTGGTTATAGTACACAAAACTGGGCAGTTACAGTACATGAAACAGAGGTTACAGTACACAGAGAATAGTGGTTACAGTACACAGAGTATAGTGGTTACAGTACACAGTATAGTGGTTACAGTACACAGTATAGTGGTTACAGCACACAGAGTATAGTGGTTACAGCACACAGAGTATAGTGGTTACAGTACACAGAGTATAGTGGTTACAGTACACAGAGTATAGTGGTTACAGTACACAGAGAATAGTGGTTACAGCACACAGAGTATAGTGGTTACAGTACACAGAGTATAGTGGTTACAGTACACAGAGTATAGTGGTTACAGCACACAGAGTATAGTGGTTACAGCACACAGTATAGTGGTTACAGCACACAGTATAGTGGTTACAGTACACAGGTATAGTGGTTACAGTACACAGTATAGTGGTTACAGTACACAGTATAGTGGTTACAGTACACAGGTATAGTGGTTACAGTACACAGTATAGTGGTTACAGCACACAGAGTATAGTGGTTACAGCACACAGGTATAGTGGTTACAGTACACAGAGTATAGTGGTTACAGTACACAGAGTATAGTGGTTACAGTACACAGAGTATAGTGGTTACAGTACACAGGTATAGTGGTTACAGTACACAGAGTATAGTGGTTACAGTACACAGAGTATAGTGGTTACAGTACACAGAGTATAGTGGTTACAGTACACAGAGTATAGTGGTTACAGTACACAGGTATAGTGGTTACAGTACACAGAGTATAGTGGTTACAGTACACAGAGTATAGTGGTTACAGCACACAGGTATAGTGGTTACAGTACACAGAGTATAGTGGTTACAGTACACAGGTATAGTGGTTACAGTACACAGAGCATAGTGGTTACAGTACACAGATATAGTGGTTACAGTACACAGAGTATAGTGGTTACAGTACACAGGTATAGTGGTTACAGTACACAGAGTATAGTGGTTACAGTACACAGTATACTGGTTACAGCACACAGAGTATAGTGGTTACAGTACACAGAGTATAGTGGTTACAGTACACAGAGTATAGTGGTTACAGTACACAGAGTATAGTGGTTACAGTACACAGGTATAGTGGTTACAGTACACAGAGTATAGTGGTTACAGTACACAGAGAATAGTGGTTACAGTACACAGAGCATAGTGGTTACAGCACACAGTATAGTGGTTACAGTACACAGAGTATAGTGGTTACAGCACACAGAGTATAGTGGTTACAGTACACAGAGTATAGTGGTTACAGTACACAGGTATAGTGGTTACAGCACACAGGTATAGTGGTTACAGTACACAGAGCATAGTGGTTACAGTACACAGGTATAGTGGTTACAGTACACAGAGTATAGTGGTTACAGTACACAGAGTATAGTGGTTACAGTACAAGGAAGGGACAGCACACAGGTATAGTGGTTACAGTACACAGAGCATAGTGGTTACAGTACACAGGTATAGTGGTTACAGTACACAGAGCATAGTGGTACAGTACACAGGTATAGTGGTTACAGTACACAGAGTATAGTGGTTACAGCACACAGGTATAGTGGTTACAGTACACACAGCATAGTGGTTACAGCACACAGAGTATAGTGGTTACAGTACACAGAGTATAGTGGTTACAGTACACAGGTATAGTGGTTACAGTACACAGAGTATAGTGGTTACAGTACACAGTATACTGGTTACAGCACACAGAGTATAGTGGTTACAGTACACAGAGTATAGTGGTTACAGTACACAGAGTATAGTGGTTACAGTACACAGAGTATAGTGGTTACAGTACACAGAGAATAGTGGTTACAGTACACAGAGCATAGTGGTTACAGCACACAGTATAGTGGTTACAGTACACAGAGTATAGTGGTTACAGCACACAGAGTATAGTGGTTACAGTACACAGAGTATAGTGGTTACAGTACACAGGTATAGTGGTTACAGTACACAGGTATAGTGGTTACAGCACACAGGTATAGTGGTTACAGTACACAGAGCATAGTGGTTACAGTACACAGGTATAGTGGTTACAGTACACAGAGTATAGTGGTTACAGTACACAGAGTATAGTGGTTACAGTACACAGGTATAGTGGTTACAGTACACAGGTATAGTGGTTACAGCACACAGTATACTGGTTACAGCACACAGAGTATAGTGGTTACAGTACACAGAGTATAGTGGTTACAGTACACAGAGTATAGTGGTTACAGTACACAGTATAGTGGTTACAGTACACAGAGTATAGTGGTTACAGTACACAGGTATAGTGGTTACAGTACACAGAGTATAGTGGTTACAGTACACAGAGTATAGTGGTTACAGTACACAGAGTATAGTGGTTACAGTACACAGAGTATAGTGGTTACAGTACACAGGTATAGTGGTTACAGCACACAGAGTATAGTGGTTACAGTACACAGGTATAGTGGTTACAGCACACAGAGTATAGTGGTTACAGTACACAGGTATAGTGGTTACAGCACACAGAGTATAGTGGTTACAGTACACAGAGTATAGTGGTTACAGTACACAGAGTATAGTGGTTACAGTACACAGGTATAGTGGTTACAGCACACAGAGTATAGTGGTTACAGTACACAGAGTATAGTGGTTACAGCACACAGGTATAGTGGTTACAGTACACAGGTATAGTGGTTACAGCACACAGAGTATAGTGGTTACAGTACACAGAGTATAGTGGTTACAGCACACAGAGCATAGTGGTTACAGTACACAGGTATAGTGGTTACAGTACACAGAGCATAGTGGTTACAGTACACAGAGTATAGTGGTTACAGTACACACAGTATAGTGGTTACAGCACACAGAGTATAGTGGTTACAGTACACAGAGTATAGTGGTTACAGTACACAGAGTATAGTGGTTACAGTACACAGAGCATAGTGGTTACAGTACACAGAGTATAGTGGTTACAGTACACAGAGTATAGTGGTTACAGCACACAGAGTATAGTGGTTACAGTACACAGAGCATAGTGGTTACAGCACACAGAGTATAGTGGTTACAGTACACAGAGTATAGTGGTTACAGTACACAGAGTATAGTGGTTACAGTACACAGAGTATAGTGGTTACAGCACACAGAGTATAGTGGTTACAGCACACAGAGTATAGTGGTTACAGCACACAGGTATAGTGGTTACAGCACACAGTATAGTGGTTACAGTACACAGGTATAGTGGTTACAGTACACAGAGTATAGTGGTTACAGCACACAGAGTATAGTGGTTACAGTACACAGGTATAGTGGTTACAGTACACAGGTATAGTGGTTACAGCACACAGAGTATAGTGGTTACAGTACACACAGTATAGTGGTTACAGTACACAGAGTGTAGTGGTTACAGTACACAGAGTATAGTGGTTACAGTACACAGAGTATAGTGGTTACAGTACACAGGTATAGTGGTTACAGCACACAGAGTATAGTGGTTACAGTACACACAGCATAGTGGTTACAGTACACAGAGTATAGTGGTTACAGCACACAGGTATAGTGGTTACAGTACACAGAGTGTAGTGGTTACAGTACACAGAGTATAGTGGTTACAGCACACAGAGCATAGTGGTTACAGTACACAGGTATAGTGGTTACAGAACACAGAGTATAGTGGTTACAGTACACAGAGTATAGTGGTTACAGTACACAGGTATAGTGGTTACAGCACACAGAGCATAGTGGTAACAGTACACAAGCTTGGGAGTTACAGTACACAGTGTATAGTGGTTACAGTACACAGATATAGTGGTTACAGTACACAGAGTATAGTGGTTACAGTACACACAGCATAGTGGTTACAGTACACAGGTATAGTGGTTACAGTACACAGAGTATAGTGGTTACAGTACACAGAGTATAGTGGTTACAGTACACAGAGCATAGTGGTTACAGCACACAGAGCATAGTGGTTACAGTACACAGAGTATAGTGGTTACAGTACACAGAGCATAGTGGTTACAGTACACAGAGTATAGTGATTACAGTACACAGAGTGTGATGATTCTGCTTAAGTGTGGCTATAACTCAGCTGTATTTTGATCTCTGGGTATAGGATCTCCCTTCTTGCTTGCACTCATTCATACTATGCGCAGCTATAAGCCTAGGTGCATATTGGCAGTAGTGGCCAGGCTAGAACAATAGGGCTCCATTGTATTCCTATACAGCCCTGGCTGATCAAACAATAGTGCATTGTTCATGCCTGGGCTGTTGATCAGATATGGCTGATAACAGTGTATCAATTCACTTTGTCTCAGCTCTATACAAAAGATCTGGACTTGATTAAATTAACTCATCAGACGTACTGTCGCCGGTGACCTCATTCTGGGAGGTGGCCTAAAGGGTATAAAAGATGAGGTAAGAGGTCTGTGGGAGAGATTACACTATAGAGATGATGCTATGGAGGTTATGCTATGGAGTTTTGGGCTGAGACCAACACAGACTACAGAGAGTTGACACAGACATTGGTGGCAGCGTGGTGGGATCTTAGGATAAACGGTGTGTGTTGGTGACCTATATCACTCACATGCTGGGGATTATGGTAATCCTATGAGACAAGCTCGGTATTAAAGCAAGCATTAAGATACAGTGAAAGTTTGATACAGTGCTGTTCCCCTCCCTACTCTTTGTATTCTATCCTATCTTTTATTTGGCAAATACCAGTGGATGGCTAGTGGGCTCAGAAGCAGATCTCCAGAACTGCAGAACCAGGCTTTTGGAGATCCTGAGCGTATGGCTGAAATGGAGGCAGCCACAGCCATGCAGAGAATCGAGCAGAGTCCTGATTTTGGGGCTAGGCCAGGAAGTGCGGCAAGCAGCCCGGTCCCAAGGATTACTTCACCAGGAGGAACCAGTAGCCTCAGCCTTGCTGGGGGAATGACTTCAGTCTGGCAAATGGCCCTGCAGCACTTAAGCACCAGGGACCCTAACATATACCAGCAGGCATTGTACTGTTTTCAGGAAGCTGTAGAACGAGAACGGCAGGCTGATCGTGAGGCTGCTGAGCGACAGGCAGAGAGAGAGAGGAAGGCTGCTGAGCGACAGGCAGAGAGAGAGAGGAAGGATGCTGAACTACAGGCTGCTGAGCAACAGGCCGAGAGGGAGGCTGCTGAGCGACAGGCAGAGAGAGAGAGGAAGGCTGCTGAACGACAGGCCGAGAGGGAGTTTCAGCTTGAGCTCAAAAGGATGGAGCTCTCCCAGCAAGCGCAAACTCCAACAACCCTGCACAGTCCCTCAAGTTGGAACGAGAGGCCAGGCCGGAGTTCACCACAGCCGTCTGTCGTCACGCCGGGTGAGACACACTATGCCCCGGGTGGTTCCTCCCCTGTCCCAAGAACTCTGGGCGCCCTAGTGACCTTCCCCAAACCCCAAGGGGAGGTGTGGCGGGGCCCTGCCTGTCACCAGACAGGACATTTCAAGAAGGAGTGCCCCAACTACCCTGAGAACTTCCTTGCTTCTCAAGCCACAGCAGGTGGCCCATCTGTGTGTCTGGATGGGGGTGCAGGAAAAGGAATGCGGACTGTGGGACTATTGACTGATTTGCCTGCTAAGGTACTGTTGGGAAGTGATTTAGGACCTATGATGTCCCAATATGGGGTGGGGAGCACCCCAATTTACTGTGATAGACTGTCTATGATTAATGCTGATAATGTGTCTGTCATATCTGCAGAGAGGGCCCGTAACCCCCTCTCTGAGATACTTCCCATGGCAGTTAATGTAAATGCTAATGAGTTGCCTTCAGCTGAGAGCAGGGAAGATGCAAACGAGCTTCCTGCAACCCAGCTCAGCAAAAATGTTATTGATGCTTGGTTCACCCCCGTGCTAGGAACCAATGAGACCTTGTCTGTAGACACACCCACATCTGCAGGGGCGTCTCCCTCCCAGCTTGTTAATATGTCTACCATAAATCTCATTGAGGCCCGGGGTGAATTAACAATTGCTAATGAAGGTACTGTCAATGTAATTGCCAATGCTTGTTGTGAAAGTGTACAGGGTAGCTCTTCTGAGTCACTGGAAGCGACTTCTATTATTTCGCCCAGTGCATCCGATAAGCACCCAACTGCTGACTATGTGCCAGGTGGTCAGGTAGGCTATGGGGATCTCATGGCGGATCCAGGTGAGGGACGGACTTCTGGTAGTGCGGTGTTAGCCCGCAGCCAGAGTGCTACAAGGGTGGAGGGCGTTCCGACCCTTGAACCGTTGCCTACACCACCTGCTGAGACCGCCATGACTAGCCTCACTCCCTTGAAGCCGGAGGAGTCCGGCCGGTATGAGACATGCACGTCTCTTCTGTCCAGTTCTATTCCAGGAGCACCCATGGCCCAAGTACAGATGGCATGGGGTACTGGAGGTGTGATCCAAGAAGGGGGTATGTCAAATGTATTACCTGTCAATGTATTGTGGGGGGATGGTTTGGGGAAGCATGATCTCAGTCATTTGCCCAAAGTATCACCATCACCCACCGAAGTACAGGGAGGACAGAGTCCAAACATACCTGTGCCAGAACCAGAGGTGCCCCTAGGTTTGGAAGCAGAGGGGGAGGTGCAGAATCCCCTAGAACTCTCCCAACTAGCGGCTAGTGTGGAGGAGACTCTGAGAGAGCAGGCCAAGGGTAGCCAGGAGAGCAGAGATTGCCGGGATGGGATCTCTGGAATGGTTTCCCAAGGGCCTGAGGTCATGAGTGTAAAGCTACGGGATGCCCGCACTCAGAAAGCGGACCAGGCAGGCAGGCAGGAGGTAGCCAAGTGTACGTGGCTCAGAGCCTGGGCCTTAGAAGTGTCCCTAGTCAGACTAGAGAGACAGAAGGGGCCGGCAGCTATGTAACATGCACCTCTCTTTTGTCTCACTCCAGCCAAGAGCTCAGAGATGCTGTCCAAGCTGACCCTAGTCTGGACATATTGAAGGCGCGTGCCGCCCAGCCACCCTTAGAGTCTGACAAGGCCCGAGTCTGCTGGGACCCCGGGGGGAGGTGAGGAGCTAGAGGCGGAGGTGCTTTCAGAAGAGGGGCGTAGGCCCCTACTTCCTGCAAGCCCCATCTAAAGGGGGAGGTGTGATGATTCTGCTTAAGTGTGGCTATAACTCAGATGTATTTTGATCTCTGGGTATAGGATCTCCCTTCTTGCTTGCACTCATTCATACTATGCGCAGCTATAAGCCTAGGTGCATATTGGCAGTAGTGGCCAGGCTGGAACAATAGGGCTCCATTGTATTCCTATACAGCCCTGGCTGATCAAACAATAGTGCATTGTTCAAGCCTGGGCTGTTGATCAGATATGGCTGATAACAGTGTATCAATTCACTTTGTCTCAGCTCTATACAAAAGATCTGGACTTGATTAAATTAACTCATCAGACGTACTGTCGCCGGTGACCTCATTCTGGGAGGTGGCCTAAAGGGTATAAAAGATGAGGTAAGAGGTCTGTGGGAGAGATTACACTATAGAGATGATGCTATGGAGGTTATGCTATGGAGTTTTGGGCTGAGACCATCACAGACTAGAGAGTTGACACAGACAGACTATGAGGAGAGGCTGCTGTGATGAGATTCTGTTGAGACTACTGGACTAATGCTGAGATTCCTGTGAAAAGCATGCAGGCTGGATTATTGTTTTAATGCCACATGCTAAACGGCCTCCACTGGTGACTCACACATGCCATGTGTGAGTGTTGGACTATAGAACCACATCAAGGACACGTGTGGTAAAGTAATTATTTCACCTTTATCCCTTTTATTTTATTTGTACTGTATCCTGTAACTAGTAACTGTTAATGCTTGCATATATCTGCATATCTGTTCTGAACTGTATATGTTAGATGTTAATACCGACCCATTTAGGGGTTAATAAATATATAAAATTTAGAAAGCTTGTCTTGTATTTATCTGGTGAACCCGACATTCACTGGCGGTGAGTGTGGTTTTTATATGAAAGAGGACTCAGGGTGTGGCCAAAGCGGTTTGGCGCACGGAGGATCTTTCACACAGAGTATAGTGGTTACAGCACACAGAGCATAGTGGTTACAGTACACAGGTATAGTGGTTACAGTACACACAGCATAGTGGTTACAGTACACAGAGCATAGTGGTTACAGCATACAGAGTATAGTGGTTACAGCATACAGAGTATAGTGGTTACAGCATACAGAGTATAGTGGTTACAGTACACAGGTATAGTGGTTACAGCATACAGAGTATAGTGGTTACAGCATACAGAGTATAGTGGTTACAGTACACACAGCATAGTGGTTACAGCACACAGAGTATAGTGGTTACAGCACACAGAGTATAGTGGTTACAGTACACAGGTATAGTGGTTACAGTACACAGAGTATAGTGGTTACAGTACACAGAGCATAGTGGTTACAGCACACAGAGTATAGTGGTTACAGCACACAGAGTATAGTGGTTACAGTACACAGAGTATAGTGGTTACAGCATACAGAGTATAGTGGTTACAGCATACAGAGTATAGTGGTTACAGTACACACAGCATAGTGGTTACAGCACACAGAGTATAGTGGTTACAGCACACAGAGTATAGTGGTTACAGCACACAGAGTATAGTGGTTACAGTACACAGGTATAGTGGTTACAGCACACAGAGCATAGTGGTTACAGCACACAGTATAGTGGTTACAGCACACAGAGCATAGTGGTTACAGCACACAGTATAGTGGTTACAGCACACAGTATAGTGGTTACAGCACACAGGTATAGTGGTTACAGTACACAGAGTATAGTGGTTACAGTACACAGAGCATAGTGGTTACAGTACACAGGTATAGTGGTTACAGCACACAGAGTATAGTGGTTACAGCACACAGGTATAGTGGTTACAGCACACAGGTATAGTGGTTACAGTACACAGTATAGTGGTTACAGTACACAGAGTATAGTGGTTACAGCACACAGGTATAGTGGTTACAGTACACAGAGTATAGTGGTTACAGTACACAGAGCATAGTGGTAACAGTACACAGAGCATAGTGGTTACAGTACACAGAGCATAGTGGTTACAGTACACAGAGTTAAGTTTGATGGTCGCCGAGCATGGACAGCCCGCTTCAAATTATCCCACAGATGTTCAATGTTATTCAGGTCTGGGGACTGGGATGGCCATTCCAGAACATTGTAATTGTTCCTCTGCATGAATGCCTGAGTAGATTTGGATCATTGTCTTGCTGAAATATCCATCCCCGGCGTAACTTCAAATTGGTCACTGATTCTTGTACATTATTCTCAAGAATCTGCTGATACTGAGTTGAATCCATGCGACCCTCAACTTTAACAAGATTCCCGGTGCCGGCATTGGCCACACAGCCCCAAAGCATGATGGAACCTCCACCAAATTTTACAGTGGGTAGCAAGTGTTTTTCTTGGAATGCTGTGTTTTTGGACGCCATGCATAACGCCTTTTTGTATGACCAAACAACTCAATCTTTGTTTCATCAGTCCACAGGACCTTCTTCCAAAATGAAGCTGGCTTGTCCAAATGTGCTTTTGCATACCTCAGGCGACTGTGTTTGTGGCGTGCTTTCAGAAACGGCTTCTTTCGCATCACTCTCCCATACAGCTTCTCCTTGTGCAAAGTGTGCTGTATTGTTGACCGATGCACAGTGACACCATCTGCAGCAAGATGATGCTGCAGCTCTTTGGAGGTGGTCTGTGGATTGTCCTTGACTGTTCTCACCATTCTTCTTCTCTGCCTTTCTGATATTTTTCTTGGCCTGCCACTTCTGGGCTTAACAAGAACTGTCCCTGTGGTCTTCCATTTCCTTACTATGTTCCTCACAGTGGAAACTGACAGGTTAAATCTCTGAGACAACTTTTTGTATCCTTCCCCTGAACAACTATGTTGAACAATCTTTGTTTTCAGATCATTTGAGAGTTGTTTTGAGGAGCCCATGATGCCACTCTTCAGAGGAGATTCAAATAGGAGAACAACTTGCAATTGGCCACCTTAAATACCTTCTCTCATGATTGGATACACCTGGCTATGAAGTTCAAAGCTCAGTGAGGTTACAAAACCAATTTTGTGCTTCAGTAAGTCAGTAAAAAGTAGTTAGGAGTATTCAAATCAATAAAATGATAAGGGTACCCAAATTTTTGCACCGGTCAAATTTTGGTTTAATGCATATTGCACATTTTCTGTTATTACAATAAACCTCATTTCAATCCTAAAATATTACTGTGTCCATCAGTTATTAGATATATCAAATTGAAATGGCTGTTGCAAACACCCAAATATTTAGAACTAAAAATGATTAAGATTAATAGGGGTGCCCAAACTTTTTCATATGACTGTACCGATAGATTCATCGCCTATATGTATACTGTATTTCCAGGTCTCAGGGGGGGATTTCTCTCTTAGCACAGCTACAGGAATCAGACCCCTCCTCCATTGTTCTTCATTACAATATAGATTTTCCATTTTAGCTTTTGATTATTATCAGTATCTACAAATGAAGCATTCTGTCCCACATCACCATTTTGGGAATGTCGCATATAGTTTCCCTGTATTGACATTACTGAGAAAATAATCCGAGGGATTAAAACTTTTCTATATCCATCTATATGGCTGCAACATTTTGGTTAAGTCTGTCCCTTTAGAATCTGGGTTTACGCCAAATACACCAAATGGTTACATATAGCGGCATGTTAAGCAATTCTTCTCTGGCATTTCACACCTGATTGTGTCCAGGCGCCATTCCACGTACATTGGTCCAATGCTGGCAGAAATTCTGTGGACTTGTCCTCATCTTCGTACCATCTGGATGAAAGTTTTTGATCTGATCTCCAGTGTTTTGCTTCTCTCCGTTCCCCACAATCACAGATTCCCCTACTATGTAATATTCTCATAGCAAAGTCCAGACATTGGAGATCAGAGGTTGTGTGTAATGCTTCAGATATCACCTCGGCTCTCGATAACATTTATAGCTTTGAAATAATGTTGGCATATGGGGATGGGACGCCTCACAGATTTAGGGTTCCCTGATAGCCATGGACAGAAAACCCCTATTTATTCCCACCTGATCAAACCACAATAGGGATTGATGTGCAGGGAACCAATGATGGAAATATCAGGATGGCTTGTCCTACCTTATTCTAAATTGATAACTAAGATACATCAATGACGAGTTTTATATTGTCAGTGTTTAATATGATCCCGTCTGTCCAGTAATGATGTCTCGTCTTCTGATATTATGGAGTCACATTCTGATGCAAGAAAATACCGACATTCATGAGCTCTTTATCTCTGGTAAACTATCATTATGGGTCTAACAGAAACATGGCCACCCCCACCAGACACTACCACCCCATCACGCTATCTTATGGACGCCTTGAGGTCTCTGGTAACCATGTGACGTTGTCAGGCTGTTTCTGCAACTTCAAGATACACAATCCCTATAGATATATTTAAAGGGGTGGTCACCAATCCTCCATAACTGACATCCACAACCCTTTTATATCCTAATTAAAAAATAGTCCTAAAATGATCCTGTAAGTCTTTATATAACACCAACTATTGTAAGAAGCAATGGCTATTACAAGAGCTACAAAATATCCCCTTGTCGGGGAGTAGCGTCAGCTTTCATTGATATTATTTAAAGAAATATTAAAATATTAAAAAATTAAAATGTTTTAATAATTGTAATAAAGCCGTAAAGTAATGTGCATGATGGGCAAGCAGACAGCGGCAGCGGCGTCATCTCCACGGTCAGCAAAGGCAGATCTATTCATTGGCACCAGCCGGGGGGTTGTGAAGCTTCTCCCTCCCGGATCTGTCTGATTCATTGTCACTAATGTAATGTTTTCCACAATTATGCTGGACGTGCGCTTGTTGATGGTCACCAGGTTGGTGCGGCGAGTGATAATCCTGTTTTATCACGTAAAGGTTAGCAAACTGTATTTATTTGACAAATTGTTACCTGGACACAGACTGATAGGAGATATACAAGGGGGCGTGGTTTGGCTGTCGAGCTGGATGGCGGCATGAGTGCTTAGCTCCTGCCCTGAGCTTTGCTCTAATAGTGACTTTCACCAGCAAACCCCGCCATTTTGCTGCACAAACTATCGCTGTCTGTGGAATCGGTGAGGATGACTATGAAGCAGGAAACAACTGCCCAACCCTGTAAACTTAACTTCTACTTTCCCCCGGGATTGTAGATAAACCAAGATGTTATAATAAGGACTTGGAGGTATCCCGCTAATTCGGAATATGGTATTGATTCGGTTACCTAAGCACAACAGTCCTCACTGTCCCCAGAGGCCGTCTCAGGGCTTAGCTCATCACTAGAATTAGAAGACACCTCAGGAATCTAACTGGTCTCAGATTTCTTTGATGCAGTCTCCATATGTGATGACGCAGTAACTCTAGTTCCTATGTAAGATACGCTTTAGTGTTAAGACTTTCCAAAAGGATATGTTTTCACTGATGCTCCTGCTCAACACAACAGTCAGTCACAAAATGGGTGAATTCGCCAAATTTCACAAGGATTAGATTGATGTGCTCTATGAGACTGAGGTGTCCAAGCTCAAAGACAAAGCGGCCGACCTAGAGGTAATATTAAATTTCAGGGCTAACCGAATCAATACCATACTCCGAATTAGCGGGATACCTCCAAGCCCTTATTATAACATCTTGTTACAATGTTCTTACAAAGACCAGATTATAGACAGGGCTCATAGAATCACTTGGTGGATCCAATCCCAAGAAATGTTTTAGCCCAACTCCATATTATCTCAAGTCATCGACCAGCTGATGAGCTTGGCACGAAAACAAGGCCAACTCCTGCATCCATACCAACAAGTGTCCTCATCTACGGACTTATCCACAGCAACCTTACACCAAAGACGGCAACTGGCTCTGACTAAAGCCACACCTCGCAAGCAAAAAAATTCCCTACAAATGGGCCCTCGGTCTGGATTCACATTACACAAAATAAGATCTTCCATACAGCCAGGCACTGGAAGAAGGTCAAGCATTACATTATCAATGGCAACCTCTCCACCCTCCCATCCTTCTCAACTTGTCTCTGACACCTGGCCAAGTACAGATTGCGGCAAACAGCTACACCGTTAGATGACCACAACATTTTTATTAAGACATATCCCTTTAGGATCTGGGAGCAAGGCCTGAATTGCAACTTCCAGGAAGACCTTTGGGTTTCTGCTCTTTGACATATACACCAAACATTAATATATAGAACCTATACTGATCTGACCTCCAGTGTTTTGCTATTTTGGATCCCTCTCTCTCCAGCTAAGGGCACTTCTCTTTATGGGTTTTGAAATATTCTCCATAATCACTGATTCTCCTACTATGTAAAATTCCCATACCGAAGACTGAAAAAATTAAAAAGTTAAAGTTTAAAACGTTAAAATACTTAAAAAAATTAAAAGTGTTTTATTGCAATAAAAGCAGTAACAGGTAACTGGTTTTACTAGATTCCTATCTGGAGTTGACATAGAGAATAAAGTTTACTGCCTCAACCAGGGTCAAATACTTTCTGGATTTGCAACCCTGAACTTTACCGAAATCGATAGGTCTCTGAAGTATTACAGCTGTGGTCCCTATGGCTGCTGGGGTGTAATTTACCTCAATGACATATACTACCGCTATGGTGTCCTCCCTAATACCTGCCAAGGACAACAGTGGCAGAACGTAGATGGTAGTTTGGCCATGGTAGAGGTCGGCACAGATGGATCTGTCTATGGAGTGCACTCCCAGGGAAAAGTGTATAAAAGGTAAAAGCTTTGGAGAGATTATATATCACTACATATACAGTACATAAATATGGGGGCCCAGCGATTCCCTACCTATACAGCATCAGCAGCTCATTAATATGTCCGTTGTCAGGGCTGTGCACGGGGCTATTGCATGTGGATTTATAGGGTACCTGAGTTTTCATGAAAAGTTGTCTTGTCTGCAGGGTGTTGCTGAGCAGGCTGTTCTATGGCTGTATAATCCTTCATACATGGTGTCCTATCAGGTTTTCTGCTGCTTATGTCCTCATTTTGGCTGGTTTCTTTACATGTAATTCTGCCAGGAGTAACTGTACAAAAGCAGACAAATAGTTGAGAAGAGCCCAAGTGACCAGCTTGTAAGGGATCCAGGAACATTGGACTGCATATATAGGGCAGATATATGCAGGTACACACTACATGCTAGCTTGACTCCTTGCAGCATTCTCTCTCAGTCCTTTTCTGGCCTCCTGGGTGATGTCATGTGCTTTTGGGTCACTGTTGAGGCCTGTGGTTGGGCCTCAGGGGTCCAATGGGGCTCATCGATATCATGATGCTCTTCATGAGGGCGCACAGCTTTTTGGATTTTAGGATCAACAGATTAACAAGACATGCTCACCAGACTCAACATCAGCATCAGAGACCAGACTGGTTAGTGCGGCAGCTCTCCCCGTCAGAGTCATAGCCTGGCATAGCCACACCTGACACTTGCTGTACTACTAAGTGCATCACAACCAAGAGGCGCATAAAGCCGCCTCATATAAGGTCTCTGACTTCGCCCACGATGGTAAACCATACATAACACAGCAGAGCATAACTGCCACATAACCAGTCCTGGTTGGCTTCACTAGAACATCTGTAGTCCGGTGCAGACATATATTTGATAAGGGGGTACAATTCTAGGATCTCCACCATCCCTTTGTAAGTATGTTATCACTGTCTAAGTGTTCTGTCCTCTCCATTCCAGGGTAGGCATGTCTGCTGCCAATCCTATTGGAACCTCTTGGTTTATGGTACCTGTGAATGGGTTTTTCCGACATGTCTCTTATGATCAGGGATCGCTGTGGCTTCTGAGAAACAATGGAGACATCCTTAGATGCAGTCCCCGAGGTGATGACGTCCAACAGTGACAGAACCCACTTATAGTAGAAAGTTTTCACTTTGCTTCTTGTGGTTCAGACAAGATGAGTTCATTACACAGCAAATAAAAAAACTATAAAAAAAAATATGTAAAATGATAATAAAAAGCAGAAGGCTCCACTGTCCTTGTATGAAATAAATCCTGGCTTTCACATCATTTATTTAGTGTCCTCAATGTTGTTCACCGGCGATCTTAGATGGGAGAACCTCACAAGATTCATTTCACCAATAGTCATCCAAACTTGTCTGGATGGATGTGTAAGTGCTATTAATACTATGGAGCCCCTGCAGACCCCAGACCATAATAATCAGAGGCCAATGGAGGTGCGGATAAATAAGAAAACACTCAGATTCACCTTCCCTGGGCTCCGCTATGGCACCCGGACTTCTTTCCTTGCTGAGGTTTGTGTTCCAGGTTACCGCTGAGGCTTTAAGATGTTTGGGCTTCTGCAGACATGACATCATGACGGATTGACAAAACAATCTAGTGCAGGTGGGCAGAAGTCTCCGCCAGTGGTTGTCCAGCTGAAAGCAAAAGATCTTTCAGACACAGAGGAACTGAGTGTGCCCCTAACCAAGGTGACAAAAGAACAGAGTGTAGTGGTCCATTGCCAGCTAATGGTGCCCTCCGGAGACTTAGGCTTTCCTTCATCCAGGAGAAAAATTTAGTTTGGCACCCGCTGCCACTTGTACTTCACTACCTCTAAAGTTTATGAGTTTATGGATTCCCCTTGTCACCGTATCACACAGAGACTTAAGAACATCTCAATATGGCTGCACCCAAAGGAACATGGTTAGCGATTGTTACAGAAACTTTCCGAGAGCTGTTGCCCCCTTGTGTTGTGCACCAGCCTTCCTTCCACCTGTAAGATCCATGGCCTGAGTAGAGAATGCTACCATACAGGGTAATGGTTTGTACCAGCTGTGACCTGTAGATGTGCCTGTAGGCATGAGAACAACATGTCACCGCCACGAGCTGACAATATTACTCTTACCCCTGGTGTCCCCCAATGGTGGCCGGTCAATCCCACCAAGACCTATGGACATGTGTCCTACAAGCTAAGCTACAGGAGAAAGTAAGTACCTGGCACAAAAGCTCTCAAGGTGGCTCCTGAATGGTCAATATCCCCAATACCAGGACATAAACTGCTCGGCTGGGCTCCTCCCCGTTGTCACTGCGACAATCACTTTTTGCTTAAAGGGGTGGTCCAACCCCAAATCAAATTTTCATACTGATGACCAATCCACACGATCCAACTCTCGGACCCCACATAGACCATCTGTTCTAGCAGCCTCCGGGTCCCAGAAGCTGCCAGTGGACAGGTGGTGTGTGCAGTTCATCGGAACCAGCGCTATTTAGTCGACAGGGCTTGAATAGGAGCTGCATCGGCTACTATAGAATCTATGGGAGAAGGAGCTGACACTGATCTGCTGCTTCTGCTTTCTCATACACAGTCAGAGCGTTCTCCTGTGGCCACCACCAGGGGGCGCTCACTGTACAGATATACGTATATGGTCTATTTCTCCAGACGATGCAGGTGTCTCTTAGAGGTTGGACGGTCAAATACGAAGCATTTGTGAGAGTGGAAACAGTTTTGGATGCAGCGAGGAGGGAGATTGTAGTACTTCACATTGTATCCTATATTGGTGATAAGTGAGACTTGTGTTACCGAGCGTATTATTATATTATTATTACACAATCCTGCAGGTCTCAGGGCTTATATAATGTTACATGGAAAGAGCATCAGAAAAATGGACCAATCACAGACAGCACAAGACCCACAAGTAAGGGTAAGTTCACACTAACATTAGTGATGTCCGTTACTCTTATCCATCATAGAATGAGAACAATGGATATTAATGGCAAAAGAGTAACGGACTGAGGCGGAGCCCCCGCGTGACCCTGACTACACTGACTACACTGACTACAGGCCGCAAATATTCACTGTGTACCAAAAATCTGGGGGAGAACTCAACCTCACGCTGCACTTCCATCATCCCCCCCCCTTGCTGTCTGTACCCCTCCCCCACTCCGTACCCTGTTTGCCTAATTTTAGAACATAATAAGTAACATACCGACCTACCCACCTACCTACCTGCTGCTTCTCTTCTCTCTTGGATTTCATTTTCCTTCCTAAAAATGTTAAATGCACAATCCACATACAATGTTTATTAACTAGTTCACGACTGATGTAGCAGAGCTGAGGTTGTCATATAACACAATTCACATTATGTACGTAACATGCATAATGTAGGTAATATGTAGAGTATACAGCACCCACCAGACCCCATATACAGTCATATGAAAAAGTTTGGGCACCCCTATTAATCTTAATCATTTTTAGTTCTAAATATTTGGGTGTTTCCAGCAGCCATTTCAATTTGATATATCTAATAACTGATGGACACAGTAATATTTCAGGATTGAAATGAGGTTTATTGTACTAACAGAAAATGTGCAATATGCATTAAACCAAAATTTGACCGGTGCAAAAATTTGGGTACCCTTATCATTTTATTGATTTGAATACTCCTAACTACTTTTTACTGACTTACTGAAGCACAAAATTGGTTTTGTAACCTCACTGAGCTTTGAACTTCATAGCCAGGTGTATCCAATCATGAGAAAAGGTGTTTAAGGTGGCCAATTGCAAGTTGTTCTCCTATTTGAATCTCCTCTAAAGAGTGGCATCATGGGCTCCTCAAAACAACTCTCAAATGATCTGAAAACAAAGATTGTTCAACATAGTTGTTCAGGGGAAGGATACAAAAAGTTGTCTCAGAGATTTAACCTGTCAGTTTCCACTGTGAGGAACATAGTAAGGAAATGGAAGACCACAGGGACAGTTCTTGTTAAGCCCAGAAGTGGCAGGCCAAGAAAAATATCAGAAAGGCAGAGAAGAAGAATGGTGAGAACAGTCAAGGACAATCCACAGACCACCTCCAAAGAGCTGCAGCATCATCTTGCTGCAGATGGTGTCACTGTGCATCGGTCAACAATACAGCACACTTTGCACAAGGAGGAGCTGTATGGGAGAGTGATGCGAAAGAAGCCGTTTCTGAAAGCACGCCACAAACAGAGTCGCCTGAGGTATGCAAAAGCACATTTGGACAAGCCAGCTTCATTTTGGAAGAAGGTCCTGTGGACTGATGAAACAAAGATTGAGTTTTTTGGTCATACAAAAAGGCGTTATGCATGGCATCAAAAAAACACAGCATTCCAAGAAAAACACTTGCTACCCACTGTAAAATTTGGTGGAGGTTCCATCATGCTTTGGGGCTGTGTGGCCAATGCCGGCACCGGCAATCTTGTTAAAGTTGAGGGTCGCATGGATTCAACTCAGTATCAGCAGATTCTTGAGAATAATGTACAAGAATCAGTGACGAATTTGAAGTTACGCCGGGGATGGATATTTCAGCAAGACAATGATCCAAAACACAGCTCCAAATCTACTCAGGCATTCATGCAGAGGAACAATTACAATGTTCTGGAATGGCCATCCCAGTCCCCAGACCTGAATATCATTGAACATCTGTGGGATCATTTGAAGCGGGCTGTCCATGCTCGGCGACCATCAAACTTAACTGAACTGGAATTGTTTTGTAAAGAGGAATGGTCAAAAATACCTTCATCCAGGATCCAGGAACTGATTAAAAGCTACAGGAATCGACTAGATGCTGTTATTTTTGCAAAAGGAGGATCTACTAAATATTAATGTCACTTTTCTGTTGAGGTGCCCATACTTTTGCACCGGTCAAATTTTGGTTTAATGCATATTGCACATTTTCTGTTAGTACAATAAACCTCATTTCAATCCTGAAATATTACTGTGTGAATCAGTTATTAGATATATCAAATTGAAATGGCTGTTGCAAACACCCAAATATTTAGAACTAAAAATGATTAAGATTAATAGGGGTGCCCAAACTTTTTCATATGACTGTATATAGTGTATGTGCTATACTCCTCTTTCGCTGACTATTGGGTGAGCTCGTACTGGTTCTGAGTCTTCTGACACCAGGGGGCGCCCATCCTCCTCCAGGTCAGTGTTATTAACCTGTTATCTCCGGCCACCGTCCGCGTACCCATAGTCCTATCTATGGCTGTGTCACCTATAGTCCTCGGAGGGACAACACTATAGACAACTTTTTAAGGCAATTTGGATTTTCGATTGAGAATCAAAACTAATTTTTGGTTCCATTTGGCAAATCCGAAACAAAACTAATTTTGAAGAGTTGTCTCATCGTGACGCCAAACCAGCCTCTCTACATCCCGCAGACTGAATCTCACTATATCCTACATCGGCCTTTTACAGACCCCCAGCCCAGTCCACCATTACATCCTCTCCTATGTCTTCAGTTTCTCCGTATTTCGCCATCTTCAGACCTAACTACAATAACAGAAGCCAAAAATCTTAAGTGATAAATCCACAATCCTGAATCTGATCTGTCCAGCCCTCAGTGCAAAGTCCCTCAGTGTGGAATCAATGAAACCTAAAAGGTTCCGGATTAGGAAATATTCTGGATTCTCGGAGTCCATTTCTGCTCTGATCTTCTGATCTTCTGATCTTCCACATTATATTGGAGTCTGGTGCTGGAGACCGATATTGTGGATGATCCGATCCTGCTGTATACACTGACCTGTAATCTCTGTATACTGTATGACAGGCTTATGTCAGTGTATTATAGGGGACATGGACCTCCATATAGACCATATATCTCCCTACAAGAGGTCAGCCCTCCTGGTCTACTCCCCTCTACAGATTTTGCTGCGCTTGTTTGCGCCAATGATTTTTGCCGCAGACATCAGTATATGACCTGGTGACCCAGTGACCTATTCTTATAACAGAATATTAAAGGTATCACTATGAAGCACAATATGTCCCGCAAAAACTAAGCCCTAAGCCCTTTTTGTCCCAAATTGACCCAACAGGTTCCCTTTAATCATCCTCAGGGATTGATGGATTTTGGAATCTTTAGTCACCTCTATACATCACAGACTGTATTACAATAGAAGATAACACCTCTATAGATAACACCAATCATCCATCATTACATCACTAAATGATGTCACAGCTTATCTCCTCCCCCTCCCTGCACAGAGCATGTCTAGAATATTCTCCATAGACCTCATAGTCGGCTCCAGACTATTACTGTCTATGGCCGTGAGACTGCTGTAAAGCAAATCACTAAATCATGGACAGAAAATAGAATAAAAAATCTACAATGTGAAAGATTAGAAACTTGTCACAGATTTCACTATCTGGTATTAATAAATAAATCTCGGGGACACTTTCCCTTTAAGTGGTTTGTACCAGTTTTAGGACGTGGCGACGTTCTCATCTGCTGCTGTACAGGATGGAGGAAGGAGCTTGTAGTTTGCTCTTATGTCTACTTTCATTTCCCAGTTTCTCCCAGTACTAGGTATAATGGTCATGCTGCACAGTCATGCTGGTAGTGATAGTTCACCTTCACTTTCAGATTCCTCTTAGATCCCCCTAGACAAGGAGCCTCATATAATAAACAGCAATTAGAATATGTGTAAATCTCTTGAGATTCCTCCGGAAACAACCAGAAAACATTCTAGAAATCTCCGATTTGTCTGACAGTTTTGTCAGTCCCAGTAGAATGTTTTGTGAGCCCCATGAAGGACTGTACGGTAGGGAGGCAGGAGGGTGTGCGGGGCCATCGGGCTCTTCATCTCACTCTTCTCTCTTTGCTTCTTCATCTTGGGAAACCTCCCAATTCCAGAGCCCTTATGGGATGCCGGGTAGTAGTCAGACCCCTAGACATGATATACCTGGATATACCTGGGGCTGAGCCATCCTAGCTCACAACGATCTGTGTACACTTGTGTTCTGTCACTAGGATCGCTCAGGTTGTGGTGTCTTTATGGATCCTCCATGACGAGGAGGAGATTCTGATGGTCGTGTCTACACTGATTCCTGTGGACAACTAGATATATATACGGTATATGTATGTGATGTAGAGATCCTGCAGATATTTCCTCCATTGCTCTTTGGATGGTCCAGAACTCCTTAAGGAGGTCACTTGGTATCGAGACTTATGGACAATGCTCCATGGGAAAGGTGGGCAAATATCTCCATCGCTATCTCTCTAGTGCCACCTATTGGAATTATCTCCCTGAAAGTCGATGTCCAACTGTTTAGAAGGCCCACGGGAGCTTCTCCAGTAGATGACGCTAGTGAGAGAGTTCTCCTTTCCCTAGGACAAGCTATTTGCACACTTACATTCCTCATAAGGAAGATGCAAATGGACATATAAAGGGGATTAGAGATGAGCAAATCGATTCTGCAGAAGTGGAATTCGATCCGAATTTCAGGAAATCTTCGATTCTCCACGATTCCGGATTTCCTGATGCTTCATGGTAACGAATATTTAGTAAGGACCTTTGTGACATCAGACGGTCACATGATGTTCTCTAGTGATGTGATTGGGTAGGCGTGTCTTTGCTTGTTAGCAGATCCTTCCACGTGAATAAAAGTTGTCCGTGCGAGAGAGAGAGAGAGACATGACCGCGTCATCCAAGGGCTTCCGCCATTTTGCCGCCCACCCCAGCTCTCTGCAGCCAGGGAATAGCTGTTTATTCGCTGCGAAGTAATTCGGATCGAAGCGAATTTTTTTAGAACTTCGAATCGAACTTTTGAGAAATTCGCTCATCTCTAAAGGGGATGTCTAGAATAAGAAAATCCGATAAATTATGTCCTTACCTGTCCATGGGTTGTGTCTGATATTACATGTCAGATAAATATATAAAAACACACTAGGTGTGGCCTTGGCCTTATAAAGCTTCTCTCATGATAGACAATGATGTCATATTGCTCGGATTACTAGGATGTGACATCATTATTGGATTCTCGGAGGTCCATCTCTTCTGCCTCTTCTCTAGTTTTGCTTTTTTTTGGAGCGGCCATCTCTAGAGAATGTAGATTGATGGGAAATGTAGAGAGATGACTGAATGGTTTGTAAGGAACAAATTTTCCCCAAATTTCGAGTTCGGTCTAATCCAATATTTTTGGGGTTCGAATTATTATTATATTCCTGGCATCATGACATCACTGTCATCTGCCATGTGACCACTGAGGCCCAAATACAGACCACAGAGGGGTCACTGACAGCAGAGAGGAGGCCGAAAGATTCTGGGGAAACGCCAAAAAGAGGACCAGACACTATGGTGCCGATCCGCTCTGCAGGACCGCTCTCTTCTCCTGCCATACTGGGAAGGCTGCAGCCCCCAGACCCATGTAGAGAGACCTGCAGGGATGGATGGACATGTCGCTGACATCATCAGTGCTGGATCATCCCAGACTAGTGGCGAGCCTCTACATAAAGAAGTCTATGGGGCACATCTATTATACCTTGTACACCATTTTTCTGGCATATAAGGCATGAAAAAGTTGCAAATGTCTGCAAATCCTGTTTTTTTGGGGGTTTTTTTTGCAACTTTTTCTGTTTTGCAAGGGGGTTGTCAGAGGGGTGGGGTGATCGACTTGCTCAGATATGGGATCATTTACTGCTGTTTATTCATAAATGAGACGAACCCTTCACCAGTGCAGGGGATGGAAAATGTCAGTCTTCAGAAATCTGCCCCCGAGACTCCAGCAGCCATTTTTGCATAGTTGGAGGCAGCATGGATCCCTGGGAGGGCCCCGGGGTGTTAGCTCTAGGTTTCCATATATAATCACAGGTTACTTTTGGTGTTACTGTCCCTTTAACACACTGGAAACATTTCTACTGAAATAAAGTAACAATATAAACTTTATTCTGCTCCTTTGGATATAAAGTCCCACTATGTCAGACATTGGACTCTTCAGCCTTAGGTTTGCAGCGTCTGCTGTGCGGTTATTTCCAGTAAATCCAGTTTCCAGGAAACCATTTCCTACTTTCACTTTCCTTGTGATTCATCTGTATCCTGTGAGCAGACACTGATCTTGTTCAGCTGGAAATTCCTTTAAGTATTAACCCCTGAATGACCTGAACATTTTTGCCTCCTCACATTCAGGCAGCTGCTATCAGAGCTATGTGACCACCTGGGGGCGCTGACATGTGGCTATTCCTGCCCTTACACATATTCATTGCTCTGCCTATTTATTGTGAGCAAATGCAAAACAAAGATAAGGCCGTGTTTACATGACGCTTTTTAGTTGCAGTAATAATTCTCTCATGTCTACTATGCAGGTAATGTCTAGGGAATTTTTGTTACTTCTTTTACAGGGCTGTATAGATGTCCTTGGGGATTCCGGGCTGGATCTGGCTCCGAGTCACAAGATTGGCTCCAGTAGACGCCCCAGGGTGGCTCAACCTCCTCCCAGGTAAAGATATAGTCTATTATAGCAAAGCAAACCCCATAGCACAGGGGAGCGGAGGAAAAATTAGGATCAGAACCAGCCTGCAACCCCAAAGTACAACATGTAAGACGTCCTGAAGGAAGTAAGAATATATTAAAAAGACTCCCTGTAGAAGTCCTTTAAATATGCAGTCTTAAAGGGGCATGTACGCAAGTTTATATTTCAAAACATAAATATTAGAAATAAACCATATATGCTACATAAACATTATACTGTATTCTACATAGTACATATCATCCACACAGCATATATTCTCCATATGCCATATATCACACATTCTATATACATCATATATTCTCCATATGCCATACTGTGTTCTTTATAAATATAAAGGAGATTACACCCTATATACATGCAATAAATGCCATATTAGAGGAACAGAACTCTCCCTTGTTTGGCAGCGGCTCTGCCTCACCTGACATGAAGCTCGTCCTCTGTCCAGGGTTAGTCACAGGCAGGTGAGATGGGGGAAATGCTGCATCCGTCTGTAGAAGTAACAGTGGACAGAACCAAAGAGTTACAGGGTGACCGGTGGAGTAAAGGAGAAAGAAAGAGCCCTCACAGGATAAAAATACCATGATACACAGCACATGGGGACAACACTATGTAAGTCATACGCATAAAGGGAATGTGTCAGCCATATTATTTTTACTAATTAAAGGGATCCTCTAACTAGGGAAAGGCATTCCAAGGAATCATGTTATAGATTGTACACAGTGTCCTATCTACAGGTTATAGAGCAGATTGTACATAGTGTCCTATCTACAGGTTATAGAGCGGATTGTACATAGTGTCCTATCTACAGGTTATAGAGCAGGAGGAGCAGATTGTACATAGTGTCCTATCTACAGGTTATAGAGCAGATTGTACATAGTGTCCTATCTACAGGTTATAGAGCAGATTGTACATAGTGTCCTATCTACAGGTTATAGAGCAGATTGTACATAGTGTCCTATCTACAGGTTATAGAGCAGATTGTACATAGTGTCCTATCTACAGGTTATAGAGCAGATTGTACATAGTGTCCTATCTACAGGTTATAGAGCAGGAGGAGCAGATTGTACATAGTGTCCTATCTACAGGTTATAGAGCAGATTGTACATAGTGTCCTATCTACAGGTTATAGAGCAGATTGTACATAGAGTCCTATCTACAGGTTATAGAGCAGATTGTACATAATGTCCTATCTACAGGTTATAGAGCAGATTGTACATAGCGTCCTATCTACAGGTTATAGAGCAGATTGTACATAGTGTCCTATCTACAGGTTATAGAGCAGATTGTACATAGTGTCCTATCTACAGGTTATAGAGCAGATTGTACATAGTGTCCTATCTACAGGTTATAGAGCAGATTGTACATAATGTCCTATCTACAGGTTATAGAGCAGATTGTACATAGTGTCCTATCTACAGGTTATAGAGCAGATTGTACATAGTGTCCTATCTACAGGATATAGAGCAGATTGTACATAGTGTCCTATCTACAGGTTATAGAGCAGATTGTACATAGTGTCCTATCTACAGGTTATAGAGCAGGAGGAGCAGATTGTACATAGTGTCCTATCTACAGGTTATAGAGCGGATTGTACATAGTGTCCTATCTACAGGTTATAGAGCAGATTGTACATAGTGTCCTATCTACAGGTTATAGAGCAGGAGGAGCAGATTGTACATAGTGTCCTATCTACAGGTTATAGAGCAGATTGTACATAGTGTCCTATCTACAGGTTATAGAGCAGATTGTACATAGTGTCCTATCTACAGGTTATAGAGCAGATTGTACACAGTGTCCTATCTACAGGTTATAGAGCAGATTGTACATAGTGTCCTATCTACAGGTTATAGAGCAGATTGTACATAGTGTCCTATCTACAGGTTATAGAGCGGATTGTACATAGTGTCCTATCTACAGGTTATAGAGCGGATTGTACATAGTGTCCTATCTACAGGTTATAGAGCAGATTGTACATAGTGTCCTATCTACAGGTTATAGAGCAGATTGTACATAGTGTCCTATCTACAGGTTATAGAGCAGATTGTACATAGTGTCCTATCTACAGGTTATAGAGCAGGAGGAGCAGATTGTACATAGTGTCCTATCTACAGGTTATAGAGCAGATTGTACATAGTGTCCTATCTACAGGTTATAGAGCAGATTGTACATAGTGTCCTATCTACAGGTTATAGAGCAGATTGTCCACAGTGTCCTATCTACAGGTTATAGAGCAGATTGTACATAGTGTCCTATCTACAGGTTATAGAGCAGATTGTACATAGTGTCCCATCTACAGGTTATAGAGCGGATTGTACATAGTGTCCTATCTACAGGTTATAGAGCAAATTGTACATAGTGTCCTATCTACAGGTTATAGAGCAGATTGTACATAGTGTCCTATCTACAGGTTATAGAGCAGATTGTACATAGTGTCCTATCTACAGGTTATAGAGCAGATTGTACATAGTGTCCTATCTACAGGTTATAGAGCAGATTGTACACAGTGTCCTATCTACAGGTTATAGAGCAGATTGTACATAGTGTCCTATCTACAGGATATAGAGCAGATTGTACATAGTGTCCTATCTACAGGTTATAGAGCAGATTGTACATAGTGTCCTATCTACAGGTTATAGAGCAGATTGTACATAGTGTCCTATCTACAGGTTATAGAGCGGATTGTACATAGCGTCCTATCTACAGGTTATAGAGCAGATTGTACATAGTGTCCTATCTACAGGTTATAGAGCAGATTGTACATAGTGTCCTATCTACAGGTTATAGAGCAGGAGGAGCAGATTGTACATAGTGTCCTATCTACAGGTTATAGAGCAGATTGTACATAGTGTCCTATCTACAGGTTATAGAGCAGATTGTACATAGTGTCCTATCTACAGGTTATAGAGCAGATTGTACATAGTGTCCTATCTACAGGTTATAGAGCGGATTGTACATAGTGTCCTATCTAAAGGTTATAGAGCGGATTGTACATAGTGTCCTATCTACAGGTTATAGAGCGGATTGTACATAGTGTCCTATCTACAGGTTATAGAGCGGATTGTACATAGTGTCCTATCTACAGGTTATAGAGCAGATTGTACATAGTGTCCTATCTACAGGTTATAGAGCAGATTGTACATAGTGTCCTATCTACAGGTTATAGAGCAGATTGTACATAATGTCCTATCTACAGGTTATAGAGCAGATTGTACATAGTGTCCTTTCTACAGGTTATAGAGCAGGAGGAGCAGATTGTACATAGTGTCCTATCTACAGGTTATAGAGCAGACTGTACATAGTGTCCTATCTACAGGTTATAGAGCAGATTGTACATAGTGTCCTATCTACAGGTTATAGACTGGATTGTACATAGTGTCCTATCTACAGGTTATAGAGCAGATTGTACATAGTGTCCTATCTACAGGTTATAGAGCAGATTGTACATAGTGCCCTATCTACAGGTTATAGAGCGGATTGTACATAGTGTCCTATCTACAGGTTATAGCGCGGATTGTACATAGTGTCCTATCTACAGGTTATAGAGCAGATTGTACATAGTGTCCTATCTACAGGTTATAGAGCAGATTGTACATAGTGTCCTATCTACAGGTTATAGAGCAGGAGGAGCAGATTGTACATAGTGTCCTATCTACAGGTTATAGAGCAGACTGTACATAGTGTCCTATCTACAGGTTATAGAGCAGATTGTACATAGTGTCCTATCTACAGGTTATAGACTGGATTGTACATAGTGTCCTATCTACAGGTTATAGAGCAGATTGTACATAGTGTCCTATCTACAGGTTATAGAGCAGATTGTACATAGTGCCCTATCTACAGGTTATAGAGCAGATTGTACATAGTGTCCTATCTACAGGTTATAGAGCAGATTGTACATAGTGTCCTATCTACAGGTTATAGAGCAGATTGTACATAGTGTCCTATCTACAGGTTATAGAGCAGATTGTACATAGTGTCCTATCTACAGGTTATAGAGCAGATTGTACATAGTGTCCTATCTACAGGTTATAGAGCAGATTGTACATAGTGTCCTATCTACAGGTTATAGAGCAGATTGTACATAGTGTCCTATCTACAGGTTATAGAGCAGATTGTACATAGTGTCCTATCTACAGGTTATAGAGCAGATTGTACATAGTGTCCTATCTACAGGTTATAGAGCAGATTGTACATAGTGTCCTATCTACAGGTTATAGAGCAGATTGTACATAGTGTCCTATCTACAGGTTATAAAGCAGATTGTACATAGTGTCCTATCTACAGGTTATAGAGCAGATTGTACATAGTGTCCTATCTACAGGTCATAGAGCAGATTGTACATAGTGTCCTATCTACAGGTTATAGAGCGGATTGTACATAGTGTCCTATCTACAGGTTATAGAGCGGATTGTACATAGTGTCCTATCTACAGGTTATAGAGCAGATTGTACATAGTGTCCTATCTACAGGTTATAGAGCAGATTGTACATAGTGTCCTATCTACAGGTTATAGAGCAGATTGTACATAGTGTCCTATCTACAGGTTATAGAGCAGATTGTACATAGTGTCCTATCTACAGGTTATAGAGCAGATTGTACATAGTGTCCTATCTACAGGTTATAGAGCGGATTGTACATAGTGTCCTATCTACAGGTTATAGAGCGGATTGTACATAGTGTCCTATCTACAGGTTATAGAGCAGATTGTACATAGTGTCCTATCTACAGGTTATAGAGCAGATTGTACATAGTGTCCTATCTACAGGTTATAGAGCAGATTGTACATAGTGTCCTATCTACAGGTTATAGAGCAGGAGGAGCAGATTGTACATAGTGTCCTATCTACAGGTTATAGAGCAGATTGTACATAGTGTCCTATCTACAGGTTATAGAGCAGATTGTACATAGTGTCCTATCTACAGGTTATAGAGCAGATTGTACATAGTGTCCTATCTACAGGTTATAGAGCGGATTGTACATAGTGTCCTATCTACAGGTTATAGAGCAGATTGTACATAGTGTCCTATCTACAGGTTATAGAGCAGGAGGAGCAGATTGTACATAGTGTCCTATCTACAGGTTATAGAGCAGATTGTACATAGTGTCCTATCTACAGGTTATAGAGCAGATTGTACATAGTGTCCTATCTACAGGTTATAGAGCAGATTGTACATAGTGTCCTATCTACAGGTTATAGAGCAGATTGTACATAGTGTCCTATCTACAGGTTATAGAGCAGATTGTACATAGTGTCCTATCTACAGGTTATAGAGCAGATTGTACATAGTGTCCTATCTACAGGTTATAGAGCAGATTGTACATAGTGTCCTATCTACAGGTTATATAGCAGATTGTACACAGTGTCCTATCTACAGGTTATAGAGCAGATTGTACATAGTGTCCTATCTACAGGTTATAGAGCAGATTGTACATAGTGTCCTATCTACAGGTTATAGACTGGATTGTACATAGTGTCCTATCTACAGGTTGTAGAGCAGATTGTACATAGTGTCCTATCTACAGGTTATAGAGCAGATTGTACATAGTGCCCTATCTACAGGTTTTAGAGCAGATTGTACATAGTGTCCTATCTACAGGTTATAGAGCAGATTGTACATAGTGTCCTATCTACAGGTTATAGAGCGGATTGTACATAGTGCCCTATCTACAGGTTATAGAGCAGATTGTACATAGTGTCCTATCTACAGGTTATAGAGCGGATTGTACATAGTGTCCTATCTACAGGTTATAGAGCAGATTGTACATAGTGTCCTATCTACAGGTTATAGAGCAGATTGTACACACAACCTGTACACAGGACTGAGCTACAATACTATACAATAGTACACACAACCTGTACATAGGACTGAGCTACAATACTATACAATACTACACACAACCTGTACATAGGACTGAGCTACAATACTATACAATACTACACACAACCTGTACACAGGGCTGAGCTACAATACTATACAATACTACACACAACCTGTGCACAGGGCTGAGCTACAATACTATACAATACTATACACAACCTGTACACAGGACTGAGTTACAATACTATACAATACTACACACAACCTGTACACAGGACTGAGCTACAATACTATACAATAGTACACACAACCTGTACATAGGACTGAGTTACAATACTATACAATAGTACACACAACCTGTACACAGGGCTGATCTACAATACTATACACAACCTGTACACAGGGCTGAGCTACAGTACTATACAATACTATACACAACCTGTACACAGGACTGAGTTACAATACTATACAATACTATACACAACCTGTACACAGGGCTGAGCTACAATACTATACAATACTACACACAACCTGTACACAGGGCTGAGCTACAATACTATACAATACTACACACAACCTGTACACAGGGCTGAGATACAATACTATACACAACCTGTGCACAGGACTGAGCTACAATACTATACAATACTATACTCAACCTGTGCACAGGACTGAGCTACAATACTATACAATACTATACACAACCTGTACACAGGGCTGAGCTACAGTACTATACAATACTATACACAACCTGTACACAGGACTGAGTTACAATACTATACAATACTACACACAACCTGTACACAGGGCTGAGCTACAGTACTATACAATACTACACACAACCTGTGCACAGGACTGAGCTACAATACTATACAATACTATACACAACCTGTACACAGGGCTGAGCTACAATACTATACAATACTACACACAACCTGTGCACAGGGCTGAGCTACAATACTATACAATACTACACACAACCTGTACACAGGGCTGAGCTACAATACTATACAATACTACACACAACCTGTGCACAGGACTGAGCTACAATACTATACAATACTACACACAACCTGTACACAGGGCTGAGCTACAATACTATACAATACTACACACAACCCTTACACAGGACTGAGCTACAATACTATACAATACTACACACAACCTGTACACAGGACTGAGCTACAATAGTATACAATACTACACACAATGTGTACACAGGGCTGAGCTACAATAGTATACAATACTACACACAATGTGTACACAGGACTGCTCTACAATACTATACAATACTACACACAATGTGTACACAGGGCTGAGCTACAATACGATACAATACTACACACAACCTGTACACAGGACTGAGCTACAATACTATACAATACTACACACAACCTGTACACAGGACTGAGCTACAATACTATACAATACTACACACAACCTGTACACAGGGCTGAGCTACAGTACTATACAATACTACACACATCCTGTACACAGGACTGAGCTACAATACTATACAATACTATACAATACTACACTCAACCTGTACACAGGAATGATCTACAATACTATGCAATACTACACACAACCTGTACACAGGGCTGAGCTACAATACTATACAATACTACACACAACCTGTACACAGGACTGAGCTACAATACTATACAATACTACACACAACCTGTACACAGGACTGAGCTACAATAGTATACAATACTACACACAATGTGTACACAGGGCTGAGCTACAGTACTATACAATACTACACACAACCTGTACACAGGAATGAGCTACAATACTATACAATACTATACAATACTACACACAACCTGTACACAGGAATGAGCTACAATACTATGCAATACTACACACAACCTGTACACAGGTCTGAGCTACAATACTATACAATACTACACACAACCTGTACACAGGACTGAGCTACAATACTATACAATACTATACAATACTACACACAACCTGTACACAGGACTGAGCTCCAATACTATACAATACTACACACAACCTGTACACAGGACTGAGCTACAATAGTATACAATACTACACACAACCTGTACACAGGGCTGAGCTACAATACTATACAATACTATACAATACTACACACAACCTGTACACAGGGCTGAGCTACAATACTATACAATACTATACAATACTACACACAACCTGTACACAGGACTGAGCTACAATACTATACAATACTATACAATACTACACACAACCTGTACACAGGGCTGAGCTACAATACTATACAATACTACACACATCCTGTACACAGGACTGAGCTACAATACTATACAATACTACACACAACCTGTACACAGGGCTGAGCTACAATACTATACAATACTATACACAACCTGTACACAGGGCTGAGCTACAATACTATACAATACTATACACAACCTGTACACAGGGCTGAGCTACAATACTATACAATACTACACACAACCTGTACACAGGACTGAGCTACAATACTATACAATACTATACACAACCTGTACACAGGGCTGAGCTACAATACTATACAATACTACACACAACCTGTACACAGGGCTGAGCTACAATACTATACAATACTACACACATCCTGTACACAGGACTGAGCTACAATACTATACAATACTACACACAACCCTTACACAGGACTGAGCTACAATACTATACAATACTACACACAACCTGTACACAGGACTGAGCTACAATAGTATACAATACTACACACAATGTGTACACAGGGCTGAGCTACAATAGTATACAATACTACACACAATGTGTACACAGGACTGCTCTACAATACTATACAATACTACACACAATGTGTACACAGGGCTGAGCTACAATACGATACAATACTACACACAACCTGTACACAGGACTGAGCTACAATACTATACAATACTACACACAACCTGTACACAGGACTGAGCTACAATACTATACAATACTACACACAACCTGTACACAGGGCTGAGCTACAATACTATACAATACTACACACAACCTGTACACAGGACTGAGCTACAATACTATACAATACTACACACAACCTGTACACAGGGCTGAGCTACAGTACTATACAATACTACACACATCCTGTACACAGGACTGAGCTACAATACTATACAATACTATACAATACTACACTCAACCTGTACACAGGAATGATCTACAATACTATGCAATACTACACACAACCTGTACACAGGGCTGAGCTACAATACTATACAATACTACACACAACCTGTACACAGGACTGAGCTACAATACTATACAATACTACACACAACCTGTACACAGGACTGAGCTACAATAGTATACAATACTACACACAATGTGTACACAGGGCTGAGCTACAGTACTATACAATACTACACACAACCTGTACACAGGAATGAGCTACAATACTATACAATACTATACAATACTACACACAACCTGTACACAGGAATGAGCTACAATACTATACAATACTACACACAACCTGTACACAGGACTGAGCTACAATACTATACAATACTATACAATACTACACACAACCTGTACACAGGACTGAGCTACAATACTATACAATACTACACACAACCTGTACACAGGACTGAGCTACAATACTATACAATACTATACAATACTACACACAACCTGTACACAGGACTGAGCTACAATACTATGCAATACTACACACAACCTGTACACAGGTCTGAGCTACAATACTATACAATACTACACACAACCTGTACACAGGACTGAGCTACAATACTATACAATACTATACAATACTACACACAACCTGTACACAGGACTGAGCTACAATACTATACAATACTACACACAACCTGTACACAGGACTGAGCTACAATAGTATACAATACTACACACAACCTGTACACAGGGCTGAGCTACAATACTATACAATACTATACAATACTACACACAACCTGTACACAGGGCTGAGCTACAATACTATACAATACTATACAATACTACACACAACCTGTACACAGGACTGAGCTACAATACTATACAATACTATACAATACTACACACAACCTGTACACAGGGCTGAGCTACAATACTATACAATACTACACACAACCTGTACACAGGACTGAGCTACAATACTATACAATACTACACACAACCTGTACACAGGGCTGAGCTACAATACTATACAATACTACACACAACCTGTACACAGGACTGAGCTACAATACTATACAATACTACACACATCCTGTACACAGGACTGAGCTACAATACTATACAATACTACACACAACCTGTACACAGGGCTGAGCTACAATACTATACAATACTATACACAACCTGTACACAGGGCTGAGCTACAATACTATACAATACTATACACAACCTGTACACAGGGCTGAGCTACAATACTATACAATACTACACACAACCTGTACACAGGACTGAGCTACAATACTATACAATACTATACAATACTACACACAACCTGTACACAGGACTGAGCTACAATACTATACAATACTATACACAACCTGTACACAGGGCTGAGCTACAATACTATACAATACTATACAATAGTACACACAACCTGTACACAGGACTGAGCTACAATACTATACAATACTACACACAACCTGTACACAGGACTGAGCTACAATACTATACAATACTACACACAACCTGTACACAGGACTGAGCTACAATACTATACAATACTATACAATAGTACACACAACCTGTACACAGGACTGAGCTACAATACTATACAATACTACACACAACCTGTACACAGGACTGAGCTACAATACTATACAATACTACACACAACCTGTACACAGGACTGAGCTACAATACTATACAATACTATACACAACCTGTACACAGGGCTGAGCTACAATACTATACAATACTACACACATCCTGTACAGAGGACTGAGCTACAATACTATACAATACTACACACAACCTGTACACAGGGCTGAGCTACAATACTATACAATACTGTACAATACTACACACAACCTGTGCACACGGGTGGCGCTGTTTTTGGAACTAAGCAGCCATGTTTTTCTAACTCTTTAAGGGGTTAATTACTGACATGTTCTCTCTATGCCATAGTTATAAATATTTGATGGGAGGGAAAAAAATCTTCTAGATCCTTTCACTTTCGGTTTGCATTATACAAAAACAGTCAAACTGGTGGAGGAAGGTCAGAAGGAGCTTAGGCGGGAGGAAGATCTCTACATAACGAGAGGAAGATCCCTACATAACAGGAGGAAGATCCCTACTTAACGAGAGGAAGATCTCTACATAACGAGAGGAAGATCCCTACATAACAGGAGGAAGATCCCTACATAACAAGAGGAAGATCCCTACATAACAGGAGGAAGATCCCTACATAACAGGAGGAAGATCCCTACATAACAAGAGGAAGATCCCTACATAACAGGAGGAAGATCCCTACATAACAGGAGGAAGATCTCTACATAACAGGAGGAAGATCCCCACATAACAGGAGGAAGATCCCTACATAACAGGAGGAAGATCCCTACATAACGAGAGGAAGATCTCTGCAAGGTAAAGATGGATTTTTATTTGCATTTATTTTTCCCTTGATGGTAAATCTTGTGATATAATGTGATGTAGATCAGAATCCTCTTCATTGTATTTCTCAGATTGTCCTAGTGAAGGATCTGTCCATAGCTCTGCAGCACCAGGAATAGCTCAGGATACAAGGGGTTAATTGTAGGAGAGCCGTCAGAGATGTCTATATGTCTAATATCCCGGCTCATAGTGTGAGGATGTGTGACTGTATGTAGTACCGGGATTATCTCATGTTACATACAAAGGGTCGGATTCATTTTTTCGGAAACAGAATAATTTTTGCCATTAGGTGGAGTCCGGTGAATGGTGCAGAAAGGTAACACCAGGCTCCACCAACGTCAGGAGTGGTGAGGTTTCCAAGTAGATAGATATGATAATAAACATCCCCAGATCTCTATGCAAAAATATCAACATTTCTCATAATGAATTTCACTTCCAGCATTTATGTTGCAGAGAATGTCGCATCCAATAGTATGTTACATTGTATATAAAATCTGACTAAGTTCACATCTACATCAGAGTCTCCTTCTCAGTGTCCGCCTGGAAATCAGCAGAGGAGAAACTTCTCTGTGCAGGCCTTATTGCTCTGCTGATTTTCCTTTTTCCTGCTCCAGTTTCAGTATTGAAAGGACGTCGCAGTCTGTGTGTTCTGCTATTTTAGCGGTCTGTCTCTCTGTTGTTCCGATCCCCTGATGGGTAGGCAATGCTAATGTCAACCTAGAATAACTACAAATATGGTACATGTTCTTGTATGACATGATATGATACAGTACATAACAGAACTATAACAGAACTATAGCAGAACCATAACAGAACCATAACAGAACCATAACAGATAAATAACAGATAAATAACAGATACATAACAGAACTATAACAGAAATAGCTGAGAAAAGCCAAAGTGAGCTCTATAAGTGATCCAGGGGCACTGGACACCAACCAAGGTTATGACACACCCAAAAGATGCCTGACAACTGCTTGTTGTCCATGACTAACATCTCATCATCAATAACACAAGTAACTAGTCAGACATTGCCGTATCAGAAGTCGATAGACTCTCCTTGCACTCACTGTGAGGTGTGATTAGCTGCAGACTCCTCTCTGAACAGTTTATAGGTAGGAAGCACAGACATGTAGCGGCTTCCAAGAGGAATCAGCCTGTGAAGAAAGTCCTGCCCCTCCCCATTCACCTTCTGTCAAGAGAGACCTGCACCTACCCCTGTATTTCCTGTGTTCCTTTTTGATCCTCCTGATTTCTAAAGACAGAATTTCCCTAATAACGGGGAATAAACAGCAAATTAGCAAGGAGGGAGACACCTAGTGGCAGGAACTTCAGACAGGCCAAAACTTTACATTTTTGGTTAAGAATCTCTCTATTAAATGAGACTAAGTAGCGACCACTAAGTAAATAAACCCATGTGACTGCTTTGTTTAGTACAGAAGGGGAAGGTGCCCAGGTATTGAGTTAATGACCTTGCGTGAATGCTCATACAGTGGCTTGTAAAAGTCTTCATACCCCTTGACCTTTGTCACAACCACAAACATAAATGTATTTTCTTGAGATTTTAAGTGATAACCAACACTAAGTAGTAGATAATTGTGAAGTGGAAGTTAAATGATACGAGGTTTTCAAAACTTTAATCTAATAAAATTCTGACAAGTGTGACGTGCAAAAGTCTTCATCCCCCCCATATCAATACTTTGTAGAGCCACCTTTGGGTACAATTCCAGCTACAAGTCTTTTGGGCTCTGTCTCTACCAGCTTTGCACATCTAGAGATGAGATTTTTTCCCATTCTTCTTTGCAAAATAGCTCAAGTTCAGCCAGATTGGATGGAGCGTCTGTGAACATCATGTATCAGTTTCGTTACCTTTCACAATTTCTGCTACTTTGTGTTGGTTATCTCAAGAAAATACATTTCATTTTGTGGTTGTAAGGTGACAACATGTGAAAAAGATCAAGGAGTGTGAAGACTTTTGCAAGTCACTGTATGTACCCTGAGAGTAGAGAATCCAAACTTCTCCTCAGAGGGGTAACCGTAATATCACTGGAGGCGGCTGTCAGGAAGAGCTGCCATGTTGGAGGTTTTTATCTCAAATGTTCTTTCTTTACAGACTCTCCAGTAATGGAGCATCCGGTGTGTTTAATAGAGAACCATGAAGATGGGACAATCCAAGTGAATCAGGACGCGCTGAAGATCTTATCCGGCTTTACTCAGAAGGTGGTTGTTGTGGCCATAGTTGGGAAATATCGGACTGGGAAGTCTTATCTAATGAACAAACTGGCAGGACGGAGAAATGGTGAGAAGTAGTATCAGATAAGGCTGGATAAAGACACAAGTCCATCAGGTCCAACCTATAATCTTACCAAGGAAGTCAAAAACCTCATGAGGTGGACACCAATTGCCAGATCATAGGATAAAAATTCTTCATACCTCCAAATTCTGGCAATTGGACAAAGTCCCTTTATCAACATCCTATCCCAAAAATTCTAGTTCCCACAACCTGTGACATTTGTTCTTTGAAGAACCTGCCTAGTAGAGCAAACCGATGACTATTGAGAGGATTCCTATTATATTATACATTATATATGACCCGGGATAGAATGGGCTTTGTTCGTCCACCACAGAACATGATCCTAATCTCTGTCTATACAGAACATGTGTGCGCCCCCTTTTAGTCACATCCTAATCTTTGTCATTATCATTGCACACAGAGGACGTATCTTCAGTAAGATCTAGTAGGTTAGATCATCCCATAAGACATAGACCCCGGGGTAATAGACATAGGCATAACTTGAAGCCTATGCAAAACTTGTAATGGGGCTCCCCATCTACCATGTGTCATTTAGACTAGTGAAATATTTTTTGTGGCAGAGGGACCCTTGGGGCCCCCTCAGACTTCAGGGTCCAGTATTGAAACCCTATAGTTATGCCCCTGGCAATAGACCCTCCGAATCTCCTGCTGGACCCTGTTTAATTATGATTGGGCTGTGGTAACATCTGAGCTATGCCTCTGGTTTATAACAGGGATAGTCCCAACAGTCACCAATGGGCACCATTAACTTTAATGGGGTTCACTGGGTTTTTGCAGTTTTACTGTCAAGAATATCACTACAACCCTCGTGCAATACCCCACAGAAGGTGAATGTGAACAGACCCTACTGATGTTGATTGATTTTGGTTAGTTCCTTTCAGTATAAGGACCCCCTGGAATAAAACATATTGGGGTGCGTATTAATCTTTCCATGCCAGGCCTCTTAATAATTCTGTGCTCATATTAAGGCTGGTGCATGATGCTCTGGTCTTAATAAAGTCCCCCAATTATCTACACATGGAAATACATTATGATGTGCCCATTGAAATCAATGAGTATTGGGCAGTCCTCCACTATTCTGTCTTGTTGGAAGAGATGTGACCCACTAGTCCATTTCATCCCCATTGATATCCCTCATAGAATATTGTCCAATAATAAAGATGAGATTATTATGGTAGAAGACCAGACACACAGAAGACTCCATTCTGAGTACAGCAAAAATAGTCACCTAAAAATACATTGTATCCAATCACAAGATATGCCACGCCCCCTTGGAGATCTCCATGGCCAATAATAACTGAGTGATACAACTTTAAGGTTTTAAAAAACAAAGACAAATAATAAAGTACAGAATGTTCCATGAGCTGTAGATACATGAGCTGTAGACACATGTCCCGCATGTAGAGGACGAAGAACAATCTGGAGGCAAAGATTAGCTCAGCCGCATATGCAAAAGCTCCTGAAATCAGTAACAGTTACGCCGGGATACGCCATAGTCTCTGAAAACATTGTTAAAGGGAATGTGTCACAGATAATGGCTTATTCTATTATTCAAGTTTTAGGTTAAACATTTAAATATATTTCTAAATAATTTTTGTTGATGTTTTAAAGATCTTCCATGTTATTATGTATAGTTTAAAAGAATTCCTAAAATACTGCAATTACAATTCTGGCCACTAGGCCAAAAAATATGATTTCTTTGCAGCAGCCACCTCACTTACAGCACACTGATGATCACGGCTATCATGTGTATGTAGTTAAGACACAGAATCCACCAATCACTATAGGGTATTTTACTGCTTATCTACCCCCGCCCGTTTCCAGGTCATAGAGCATGCCTAGAAAACTCTCCATCCGATCTACTGCGATCTGCTTCAGACCATTGTGTCTATAATCCATGGCCCATCTTCAGGTGACAGGAAGTCACAAACTATTTCAGACTTAGTGGCAAGAGTTGGATCTTCTTAAACATGGACAAAAATTCTTAACTAAAAATATTGAAATCACATAAAAAAGTGATGCAAACAATAGGTCGTTTCCTGGTGACACTCTCCCTTTAGGTAAAGCAATGTAGTTTATATTATTAACTCCTTTAACATCTCTGAGGTTTCCTACTTATGTAAAGTGAACCGAGTGGTCAGTCTATGACTTCTATGTGTCTGTCCATACAGGGTTTTCATTGGGATCGACAGTCCAGTCTATGACTAAAGGTATCTGGATGTGGTGTGTTCCTCACCCTGTGATACCTGATCACACCCTCGTACTGCTGGATACAGAAGGCCTGGGCGATGTGGAGAAGGTCAGTGGAAACATCCAAGTAGTCGGAGCCGTCACTGCCTTATACAGTATAAACTAAGTTGGGAGAAATCTCACATCTGGGATTCTGGCCAAGTGAAGCTTCCAACATTGCCCATATTTATACATTGCCCATATTTATGTAGACCTAAATAGTAATGTCTACAGTGGTTGCTATGGAGCGGCCATACTTCTGGTGCTGTGAATTGTAAGGGGGCGCTTTATTTCCTAAGATTACCTCTGATCTTACGAGGACAGAGAGAGGGTCAAATCCTGAGGTGTGGTATAAGCGCAGCTGCAAATTTACAAATATTATACCCTAATCCCATCAAGTTCTTGCCATGTGGTCTTTGATCCCACCTAGTCCCTTTGTTTTCCCATATAGTAATAGTGCCCTCCTCTGTGTAATACACAATGATAAAGTGTCCCTTAGTGTCCCCCACACAGTATAATGCCCTCTTAGTGCACCCCATGCAGTATGATTTCCCCTTAGTGTCCCCCACACAGTATAATGCCCTCTTAGTGCACTCCATGCTGTATGATTTCCCCTTAGTGTCCCCCACACAGTATAATTCCCTCTTAGTGCACCCCACGCAGTATGATGTCCCCTTAGTGTCCCCCACACAGTATAATGCCCTCTTAGTGCACCCCACGCAGTATGATGTCCCCTTAGTGTCCCCCACACAGTATAATGCCCTCTTAGTGCACCCCACGCATTATGATGTCCCCTTAGTGTCCCCCACACAGTATAATGCCCTCTTAGTGCACCCCACGCATTATGATGTCCCCTTAGTGTCCCCCACACAGTATAATGCCCTCTTAGTGCACCCCACGCAGTATGATGTCCCCTTAGTGTCCCCCACACAGTATAATGCTCTCTTCGTGCACCCCACGCAGTATGATATCCCCTTTAGTGTCCCCCACACAGTATAATGCTCTCTTAGTGCACCCCACGCAGTATGATGTCCTGAGTTTCCCCCCACACAGTATAATGCCCTCTTAGTGCACCCCACGCAGTATGATGTCCCCTTAGTGTCCCCCACACAGTATAATGCCCTCTTAGTGCACCCCATGCAGTATGATGTCCCCTTAGTGTCCCCCATACAGTATAATGCCCTCTTAGTACACCCCATGCAGTATGATTTCCCCTTAGTGTCCCCCACACAGTATAATTCCCTCTTAGTGCACCCCATGCAGTATGATGTCCCCTTAGTGTCCCCCATACAGTATAATGCCCTCTTAGTGCACCCCATGCAGTATGATGTCCCCTTAGTGTCCCCCACACAGTATAATGCCCTCTTAGTGCACCCCACACAGTATGATATCCCCTTTAGTGTCCCCCACACAGTATAATGCTCTCTTAGTGCACCCCACGCAGTATGATGTCCTGAGTTTCCCCCCACATTGTATATTCCCTCCATAGTGCCACCATACAGTATAATGTCCCCATAGTATTCCCACAAAATATATTATACCCTTAGTGTTCACGCACACAGTATGATTCTCTTTAGTGCTCACACAGTATAATGTCACCACAGTGGCTCCCATGCAGTATAATGCCCCTTGTATCTCACACACTGTTTAATGTGGCCTCTATACAGTGTAATGTCCCTATACTGGCCTTCACTGGACTTCACGTTGTATAATGCTCCTGCCTACATTCTAATGTCGCCATAGGGGTCCCAACACAATAAAATGTTCCCATAGTACTATAATGCTCCCCTTATCACACAAATAGTATAATGTCCCATTAGGCCATTAAATAAAGAAAAACAGAAACTAATACTCACCTCCCCCCCCACTCCCCCACAGTAGGTCTCCTCTGCTTTCTGCTATCAGCTGTTTGGAACAGCAGCCGCGATGTAGTGTCATGCCCACCTGTGTCAAAATAAATGACTGCAGCATGGGGTGAATGGAGAAGTCAGGAGTTAGGGATAGCTGCTTTTTCATTGTTCTCCTTGCTCTCAGCCAGGACATACCCCCACCACTTGGGACCGTGCCAGCTGCAGTAACTACACTGTTACCAATCCTGTGTCTCCATGGTAACAGACTACAAACAAACTCTGTGTTGTCTGATCCTGCAGTCATGTATTATCCCACCTGCATTCAGTAGGTAAGCAGCATAAAGCAGGGGACAAATGGAGTGGGATAGTACATGACTGTAATGCAAGGTAGCCATTGGGCAGCCTAGGGTGTGAGTAGAGCAGACATTTATTAGAGGGCACGTGTTTCGGATCACTGCTCCATAGCGTGAGCAATGTCTCATTCCTATTTTGTTATTTATTGTATTTCAGGGGAACAGTCAGAATGATTCCTGGATTTTCGCCCTCGCTGTTCTTCTCAGCAGCACCTTTGTATATAACAGTATGGGGACCATTGACCAGCAGGCCATGGAGCAGCTCCAGTATCCTTTACATCAGCTCTGTGGGGTTGATATTGTATTACAAGTATCTCGTGCACTGAACCCCTCTATGCGTGACGGAGAATGGTGTTAGTAAGAAGACTTGACTGTGGCATCATCTACACTGCAGAGCTGCATGCATGGCGCCTGTACAGAAGGGTCATTGTGGCTCCAGGCTAAGTACATTTCCATATAGTCATCCCTATAGAGCGATAAGTTTTCACCTTGCAACAAATTGCTGATTGTCTATATAAGGGCTGGAGATGAGGTCACAGTCACTCGTGTTTGTAACTATCTGGTGCCACTATCTACGTAAATGTATTTATTTAATTTATTATTAGAGTTATTAAAGGAGCGGGTGTGAGTGTGAGTGTGAGCTTAGCCCAGGTCCTGCTCTCTGTAGAAACTGTGTAAAGAAATCTGATCACTTTAACATAATGAGCAATCTGATATGGGGGATAAAGTAGAATATAGGGCTGACTGCACTGAGACCTCCTGCAGTTCACCATCTCCCATATGTTTTAGCCGCAGTTTACTGACACAACTGTTCACAATCTTTCTTAAATAGGCACAATTATTTCAACAAACATCCCCTTTGTTAAACTGACTTATACTCTGAAGATCTCTGCTATATTTGCCAGGTCACATGACTTACACATGTCACATGTCTATAGAGGGGTAGGCATAAGAAGAGTAAGAGCGAGAGAGAAACTTTATATGACAACCAAAGTGCTTTATTTATATTATTGCATGTCAGTACTTCTCTATATATGTCCTATGCTGTTTCTGAATCAGAGAGAGAGAGAGAAAGACAGTTATAGAGCATATTCCCGTCTACTTACTGGAGAGACAGTTATAGGGCATATTCCTCTCTACTTACTGGAGAGACAGTTATAGGGCATATTCCCCTCTACTTACTGGAGAGACAGTTATAGGGCAGATTCCACTCTACTTACTGGAGAGACCGTTATAGAACATATTCCTCTCTACTTACTGGAGAGACAGTTATAGAGCATATTCCCCTCTACTTACTGGAGAGACAGTTATAGGGCATATTCCCCTCTACTTACTGGAGAGACCGTTATAGAACATATTCCTCTCTACTTACTGGAGAGACAGTTATAGAGCATATTCCCGTCTACTTACTGGAGAGACAGTTATAGGGCAGATTCCCCTCTACTTACTGGAGAGACAGTTATAGAGCATATTCCCCTCTACTTACTGGAGAGACAGTTATAGGGCATATTCCTCTCTACTTACTGGAGAGACAGTTATAGGGCATATTCCTCTCTACTTACTGGAGAGACAGTTATAGGGCATATTCCCCTCTACTTACTGCAGAGACAGTTATAGAGCATATTCCCCTCTACTTACTGGAGAGACAGTTATAGGGCATATTCCCCTCTACTTACTGGAGAGACAGTTATAGAGCATATTCCCCTCTACTTACTGCAGAGACAGTAATAGAGCATAATCCACTCTACTTACTGTAGAGACAGTTATAGAGCATATTCCCATCTACTTACTGCAGAGACAGTTATAGAACATATTCCCGTCTACTTACTGGAGAGACAGTCATAGAGCATATTCCTCTCTACTTTCTGCAGAGACCATTATAGAGCAGATTCCTCTCTACTTACTGGAGAAAGTTATGGAGCACATCCCCCTCTACTTACTGGAGAGACAGTTATAGATCATATTCCTCTCTACTTACTGGAGAGACAGTTATAGCACACACTCCCATCTACTTACTGAAGACAGTTATGGAGCACATCCCCCTCTACTTACTGGAGAGACAGTTATGGAGCACATCCCCCTCTACTTACTGGAGAGACAGTTATAGGGCACATCCCCCTCTACTTACTCGAGAGAGAGTTCTAGATCAGATTCCCCTCTACTTACTGGAGAGACAGTTATAGAGCACATTCCCCTCTACTTACTGGAGGGACAGTTATAGAGAATATTCCTCTCTACTTCCTGGAGAGACAGTTATAGAGCACATCCCCCTCTACTTACTGGAGAGAGAGAGTTATGGAGCACATCCCCCTCTACTTACTGAAGACAGTTATGGAGCACACTCTCCTCTACTTACTGGAGAGACAGTTATAGAGCACATCTCCCTCTACTTACTGGAGGGACAGTTATAGAGTACATTCCCCTCTACTTACTGGAGAGACAGTTATAGAGCACATCCCCCTCTACTTACTGGAGACAGTTATAGAGCACATCCCCCTCTACTTACTGGAGAGAGAGAGTTATAGAGCACATCCCCCTCTACTTACTGAAGACAGTTATGGAGCACACTCTCCTCTACTTACTGGAGAGACAGTTATAGAGCACATCCCCCTCTACTTACTGGAGAGACAGTTATAGAGCACACCCCCTCTACTTACTGTGTGTAGTGTATGGCAGCTACTCTCCACCCAACAGCTTAGGGGAAGCTGTAAACTATAGATGGACCCTGCAGAAGGGAAAACTGGAGAAAAAAGCCAATTGTAAGTCCTGTGATGACTATAAATAGTGTTATTTCTGATGTACACACATTGTGGCTTATCCTGAACGTCACTTGAAACACCAGATACGCTTTAGGTTTTAGATGATGTGCTGCAGTTACTGAGGGTGCAGTTTGTATGGTTAGTCTTATAACCTACCTAATAATAGAATATACAGTAGAATACAGGGAATTACCTAGTCTGATATATCAGATAATAATAAACAAGAAGCCAACTAAATGGAGAATTGGAGGAGGCAATAAATATACTGTGTTACTTTCTATTTTGATACTCCATGTCAACCCTATTTGGGGCTGAGGAGGTTTTCTTATAGATATTTAATCCTTAACTGCTCCTAGTTATGTGACAGAACTTACCGAGAAAATAAAAGTCAAATCTACTGAGCAAGAGGGAGATTTTGACGATGATTCATCCGAGTTCAAGAGATTTTTCCCATCCTTTGTATGGTGTGTCCGAGATTTCAATCTTCAGCTGCAATTGAATGGGAAGGACATCACCGAAGATGAATATCTGAAAAACGCCCTGAAGCTAAAGCCAGGTATGCATGTTATACTGAAGTACTGATTCCGGTCAAAGGTTGTATTAGAGTCCAGAGCTAAAGAAAAACTACCGGGGATTGCTATTAGAACCAGCAACACTGCACTGACAGACCCACCCCTAAAAGCAACTCCTGCTGTTACTGAATTATTGGAAATGCTGCTTTTTTATCACATTGCTAATATTATGTACAGTATGACTAAAGTAAATCTGTCTGACTGCAAATTTCCACACCATGTTGTTCAGACATATAATAAGTCGGAAGGTCAAACTCCCCGATGCTGGGACTCCCGGGGTTTGAAGCTGAGATGCTCACATGATCACTGAGACTAATCAGTGGCCTTAGTAGTCGCTAAGAGGGACAGGTGACATCACCCACATACATCACCGGTTCCTTACCAACAACATCTGGGGCCATTGATTGGTCTCTGTGGCCATTTGCGCCTTCCTCTGTGTCAGAATAGAGGAGTTTGATTTTTTTTCCTCTTTTACATAAACCCCGGCTTCCTCGGAGTTTACTAAAATTCCTGAAATCCCCTTTAATGAATTAGGTGCATCTTCACTCTGCCACCCAGAGGATCAAGACTGGTGTGTAAAATGCCAGACTTGATAAATCTCCCCCAACATCTTCTAAACATGTTTTCTCAAGGGTCTTAAGGCATAGACAGGAGTCATCCCATGGTCATTGTCCTGTGTTTTACCAAAGCAAGTACGGAAACCTGATGCTGGAGTTGGTGCAAACCTTGAGTACTCATTTATGCAACTGCAGATAATTCTCCAATTCTATCATCTATTTCTAGGTCTGAGTCCACAAGTACGAAATTACAACCTACCCAGGGAGTGTATCCTCCATTACTTCCATTCCCATAAATGTTTTGTGTTTGATCGGCCGGCATCTAAGACAGATCTCCAGAACCTAGATAATGTGGAGGAGTCTCAGCTGGAAGTTGCCTTTGTACAACAGACGAAGAAATTCTGTAAATACGTATTTGAAAATAGTCCAGTTAAAACCCTATCAGGCGGGTACACGATGACCGGGAGAGGTAAGTCCTCACTATAGGGTAAGACTTAGCATTTCTCTACATCATCAATTGCTCTTACTCTCACTTCCATATTATTAGGTCTTGGAGATGTTGCAGTCTCCTACGTGGAGTCAATTCGTAGCGGTTCCATTCCTTCTATGGAAAATGCTGTTGTTGCTTTGGCAAAAATTGAGAATTCTCGCGCCGTAGAAGATGCTGCATCTAAGTATGAGGAGATGATGAATCAATATGGAAGTAAATTTCCAACTGAGACAAAGGATGAGTTTCTGCTCCTGGAGAAGGAATGTTTTGCTGAGGCATTGAAGGTCTTCATGAAGCTTTCCTTCAAGGATGAAAACCAAGAATACCAGTTCAAGCTAGGAGTAAGTAAAGTGAAGTAGACTTCCGATTAAAACACAGTTGTTGCGGTTCACAATATTTATTGAGCGCATGTGGCACAACCGTACGGAGATCCTTAAACCACGATCGGGGATCTCGATTATGCAGGAGTTTGCACCAAGGTAACTGCAGAATACATAGTCTGTCTTATACTGCTTTCAGACATCTCCCACTAATTTTTTAAGAGCCAAATCTGCCTGGTCGGCTACAGGAGCTTGATAGAAACATGAGCCAGAGCAGTTCCATGGGTCACAGTGGTTGCTATGCCACTATCTTTCACAGATCCTGACCTCCCATAGCCATGGCTCGATATGTACCTTTCTGTAAACTCTCACAGTAGTGAATAACACTGCTAGGTTGTAGATAAGAGGCTGTGAGTGCACAGACCATAAATCTATGAAAAAACATATTGATAAAAAGGATATACAGAAAACATCACAGAAAATGGCCACACCAGATGATGCAAGGCTGTGCAGGATGCAAAATATGATAGAAAAAACACATGTGCAAAATGCTAATGAAACATCTGCTCACATCTACAATCCATGGGGGGGTGGCAGCTCTGCAAATGCACACAAATTAAATTTATACAAGGCAATGTCACATGATAATGTGAGGTGCACAGTGCCAGAGAACAGCCTATTGGTCACACCTCACACTATTAGATCAGGAGGGCTGCCCAGCATCTTAGTATGTGCACCTCATCAATAAAAGCACCCTGCAAAATAAAGGGCCTGGCTACATCCCACAAAAAAGATTAAGTAACCATGGCTGTGCCTCACATTATCATGTGGCATTGCCTTGTATAAGTCTCATTTGTGTGCATTTGAAGTGCTGGAATAAATCAATGATGTAGCCGGCAGGAGAATCCCACTCCCTCCATAGAGCTCTGTGTGTGAGACTGAATGCGGAGCCCAATATAATGTAAACAAGCAGTCAGATTGAAGATAAAGAGCAGAAGAAGAGCTTAATAAGTGGAGAAAGAAACCTAAAGATCTCCTTAATAGGATAAATTACAAAGTTTCTTGAGGTCAGAGGAGCGTCATAGTTCCCCAGCCATATTCTTTTCTGCAGATGGTTATGAAACTTGAATTATGACACTTGTGCCTTTTGCAGGTGTCCAGGCATAACTATACTGCAGTTGGGGTGTCTAGTTTGACGCTACACAAAGGCACTTGGGTTCTTTGCATTGACCTGTAAACAAGGTTAATTATCTACAACTGATTTAATATCCTGGACCTAAGTAGTTCTCTGCATACTGAACTAGACATAACACGATATATACTTATAACATCAGTATATAACAAGGTGTCTGGCATGAGCCTACAGACAGGAAATACACCTAAATATTCTCTGGGAAATATCTTTTTTTCTTGTAGGAACAATTGCAACATAAAAAGGCAGCGTATCAGCAGAAAAACGAAGAGGCGTCTGAAAGAAAGTGCAGAGCCTTACTGCAGGAGCTGAGTGCAGGGCTGGAGAACCGAATAAGGGAAGGAAAGTTCTCTGTGCCTGGGGGGTATAAGATGTTCCTCGAAGAGAAGAAATCGTTGGAGGCCAATTATCTGAAAGCCAAAGGGAAAGGGGTAAAGGTAAGAAGAACTGATCCTAACTACCTCTGTATTTTCTATTCATCATATCCTATAGGGGGCACAATCACATTAACAAGTAGAACATTTCACAAGTCCCTATGCCTCCCTCTTAAGTCATAGTGGCCACCATAAAAATATACCTGTTGTTTAATTTGTCTTTTCAGGATAAGGTTATGTGTGTGTAACACTACATCTGACCATTATATGACTTAGGGTCAGCAATCTTAGCAGGCCCAGTCTGTATTTTGCAGTTCTCCTTAAGCTGGGGGCTGGAGACTAGTAGCTACCATACACTGCTCACAGTAGGTAGTGGAGAATCTGCTCTATAACTGTATCTGTCTTAGAAATCTCCCCAGATTTGTGCAGGACATATATAGAGAAGTACTGATATGAGTAAAATACTTTGGTTGTGATAGAAAGCTCCTATTCAGCATCAGACTAAGCCTGTGTATCTGCTTCTATCTGCTGCATTTCCACTCCCTTCTTCGCCATCCTCTATCCATAGACATTTATAAGTATGTGTAATCTGAGACATGTCACCTGAAGTCTGTCTCTAGATGGATATAGCAGAGTTTTCAGAGTGAAAGTCAGTTTTGCTGATGGAGCTGGGGCAGGGAAACAGTCTAAGTGGAGATGGAAACTCTATTCACCAGAGTGTATTCAAGAAGTGCATGGATCAAAAAAGCCAGGGGAGCGCCGCTGAATCCAAATGAGATGATTGGTTACTCCACCTGGCCGAGGTCAGATAAAACAAAAAAAAGCACCAAACCTTGTTTATGAATTCCATCCTTCTGGAGTATTCTGTAGATCAGTCATTCTGCTTTACAATATCCTATAACACCTGTATGAATATCTGATCTCACCACAGTCTCTGGAAGTCTTACAAGAGTTTCTCAAAGAAAAGGAGAATGTGGAGTCCACCATCCTGACGGCTGATAAAACTCTGGAAGAAAAGGAAAAGAAGTTGGCTGGTAAGATCTTAGTGTAGCTGCAGAAAATGGAGGAAACTTCTCCAAGCCATGGAAGCAAAGACAAACTCCGTCATGCTCTGGTCGAACCTGTTGACCCTATTGTTTATTAATTTATTTTGCTTACTTATATACTTACTTATATATCCATCATATTCCGCAGCACTTTACAGAGACATAGTCAACACTGTTCCAAGTAGGGCTCACAATTTAAATATCCCTATGTCTTTGGAGTGTGGGAGTCAACCAACCACTATATCACTGAACCAACCACTATATCACTGAACCAACCACTGACCAATCACTGAACCATCTACTGACTAACCACTGAAGAATTGAAGAACACTAAACCACCGAACCATCCAATAAGCCACTGAATCACTCCAGTTATAGCAATCAATCCATTGTCAGATACATATACATGCCATCAGGTGTACAGCCGTAATGCTTCCTAAATAAAGAGCTTGGATCTTGTACTGACATATCACTGACCTCTGTAGTAAAGTAAAATGAGAAAGGTGTTAGAGTCCAATGCATACTGCATAACGTAACCTATACAAGGGATCGGTCACATCTCTCATTCTCACTGTTCTGCCCCATAACACAGCAGTGGAAATAAACAAAATAGATGTGACCCTGTCCCAAATTATCCATGCAGGCCACGTATGATACAGATCCAGCACCTGCACAGAACACATTGAGCTCCCACACTCTATACAGAGAACAATGGGGGGATTTATCAGTGCGTCTATGTCAGTTTCCTGGTGTATGTGTCTGATGATTTGGTGCCAGTCCTTTTATTGCACTCAGGACATGCCACATCCCCCTAGTCCATCCCGCCCCATCATATTTATTAGAACTCACGTCAGTTTTCTGGCAGGACTTATACAGGAATTCTATGCCAGGTCCTCTGTTCTGAGCACCTGATTTATTAAGGCCGGATCCTCTCAGTAATTCAGGCACACCTTGTGCCAGTCGGGGCCTTTATAAAGACTGGTATAGGAAACACCAATCTTAATAAACCTGCCCCAATGTTCCCACAAAATACTGTAAGTCCCCACCCTGGATGCATACATTATGCACATGGCACTCACACAGTAGTAATGTATGACACTCGGGTCACACTATGTATAGCTGTACAGATTGCACTAGACACCGACACTTCTGGATCCTATATACAGAGACTTAGAAATAATAATCACTATAATGTCCATTCACTTCTCCAGAGCAGAGATCACAGGCAGAAGCCGCAGCACGAGACAAGGAGATCCTGGAAAAGGCCAACATGGACCTTCAGAAGAACCTGGAGAATGAACAGGAAAGCTGTAAGATGCATGTGGAGATGCTGGAGAAGAAAATGAGCGAAGAAAGGAACAAGATGAAGGAAGAAAATGAATGGCTGATAAAAGAGAAACTCAAGGTAACAGGTCACATGGTACTGACCAATACACTGTAATGTTTGTGTTCTTACCATTGTCTCTGGTTTCCTACAATTGTCTGACTGCATAAACACACAATATTACCATCATACCATGAGGTATGATATGATATGAGGTATGATTCTATGAGGACGGACTCTTTTGCTCCAGATCACACCCTGCTATGTCACCTATATTATTTGATTTCCAAATAGAAGTGGGGGAATGGCAGGGACAACTGCTCTGAGCACATTTTGGCATAGAAAAGTAATTGTCAATAATTATTATTATAATTAGAGCAGTATTATTAATATTTATTAAATACTGTACACCATGGAATTAATACATAATGATTATAGATTATTATTATTTATTTTTAGAGCACAATTAATTTCATGGCAATAATATTAATAATAATAATATAACACTGCTCCAAAAATCAATATTATTATTGTTTATTTTAGAGCATTATTATTATTATTATTATTATTATTATTAAATACTATACACCATACAATTAATACATAATGATTATAAATAATGATTATTATTTATTTTTAGAGCACCATTAATCCCAAGAGCAGAAAAATAATACATTATTTTAGAGCACTATTATTATTATTATTATTATTATTATTATTATTAGTAGTAGTAGTAGTAGTAGTAGTATTATATACATCTAAATGCTCTAATTCTATGGTGTCCAGTATATAATATTAAAAATAATAATAATAATGCTCTAAAATAAATATTATTATTAGAGTGGAATTATTATCAATACTCTAAAAATAATAATAATAATAACAATAATAATAATAATACTATACACCATGGAAATAATAATAATACTGCTCTAAAAATATTATTATTGTTTAAAAAAAAATTTTTTATTATTATAAAAATAACATAATATATTTTTAGAGCAGTATTATTATTCCATTATACAGGATTATTATATATATATATATATATATAATATATATATATATATAAATATATATATATATATATATATATTTATATACAGTGTGTGTGTATGTGTATGTATGTGTATATATATATATATATATATATATATATATATATATAGCAGTATTATTATTAATTATTTATTACTGTTCTAAAAATATTAACAATAATAATAAATATTTTAGAGCAGTATTATCATTATCGTTATTATTATTATTATTATTATTATTATTATTACTGTACACCATGGAAATATGTATTATTATTAATTTATTTTTAGAGCAGTATTATTATTATTAGCTTTTTTTAAGAGCAGTATTATTTATTATTATTAATAATAAATTATTTTACACTATAGAATTAATACATAATGATTATAAATCATGATTATATTATTATTATTTCTTTTTAGAGCACCATTAATTTCATGGTATTGATCATAATAACAATAATAATACTTCTCTAAAAATGTATAATAATAATAATCATATTTAATTTTAGAGCACCATTAATACTGTACATTTGTAGAGATATTTACAAAGAAAACAAAAGATACACAAGAATATGACTAACATAGTGCCCAACTGATACAGTGGGATAGAGGGTCCTGCCCGCAAGGGCTTACAGTCACACGAGAGAAGAGGGATAGGTGACTGTAGGTGAGGGTAGAGGCTGTTCAGATGGTGATGGTATGGTATGGTGGCATACTTGATAAGGTGAGTCTTCAGGGTCCTTTTAAAGGTTTTAATTGTACGGGACAGTCTTTATGTATTGTGATAGTGAGTTTCAGAGTATAGGGGAAGCGCAGGAGAAGTCTTGAATCAGTTGTGTGAGAAGCAGATAAGAGACGAGCGAAGAGGGAGGTCTTGAGATCTTGTAAAGGCTCCTTCTGCTTGAGACAGCCCACTGATTAGACCCATTCATCTGGACCTAACAGCGGTGGAGAGCCTTGGTGGCAGCAGGGTGCCGGGAGGGGGTAAGTGTGAACATACCCTTAGTTTACTACCATTCAGTCACTACCCTGAAAATCCAAGGTACTAGATCATCAACAAAGGCCTACTAACCATAAGGCTGCTCTTGGACAGAGGGATCCGGGCTTGTCCTTTACAGGAACTGAATGGTTAGAAAATCAGTGGTGTTCAACTGGCCAAGGGTCATGGAAAGAGAGTGGCTGGGGAAACATAGAGTAGGCCCTTCTGTCCTGGGTGGTTTAATGTGACCAGCACGGACCACTGTAACAGGGGCAACTGTAAAGACTGAACTAAGGAGGGCAATATTCTAGGCCAAAAACTCATCAATGCTATGAGAACAGATTTGTTGCCCTCGGATTCTCCTCCAGGCATCAATCCATTTTTTTCTTTACAGGAACAACAAGAAATGCTGTCTGCAGGGTTTAAGAAGCAATGTGAAATGCTGGAGGAGGAGATTAAGCATCTACGAGAGGACAACCAGAAACCCCAGTCATTATTTGGAGAAATCCTAACGGCGATATTACCTGGTGCTCTAGGGAAATTTGTGAAAAAAGTCCTTCTATAGGAGCAATGTATCCAAGGCCTTAATAATGGATAGTTTGTGTGCATGGCCTGGGGGATGGGGTATAAGACAGGGGGCAGGGTACGAGACAGGAATTTAAAAAGCCCTCACAGGCCCTGTACTATAAAACAGTAGGAGTTTTTTCCATTAAATGTACTGTAAATGTCTAGGACTAACCTGAAATACACATTTATAGGTCAACTCTACAGTATTATAATGTAGTAATAATGTGCACAGCACGCCCAGATCTGTATTGTATAGTCATGTGTGCCTAACCCAACTAACCCAACCCCATCACCACCCCCACTTATTCTCCCTGAGACAGTTGTTCCACTATTCTAAGCTAAATTCTAGCCTTCGTACCGTTTACCAATATTGGCTTTAGTTGGTGTCTAGTGCTAGCAGGTGGCTATAAAGCATCTCTAGCCGAGAGTTCACGATTTGGCAGTAGCCACCTATGGGGCCAAGACGATAGACCAGAAAACAGCGGTCGATGCTCAAATTGGCTGTAAATCGGACATACACATAAGCAAAAAGTCGATTTTGGTGCTTTAAAAAAAAATTACAGCAAACCAACATTTCTGATGGTTGATGGTAAATCTTTGTATGCCAAAAAACTGATATTTTGTGTAGGAAATTTTTGGATTTGGGTCGGCTGAAAATCTAAGGTTATGGCATGCTAGGCCGAATTTGGCAGATTGTTTGCTCTTTTGCACAGATTTGGGAACTGCCCTGAGTTTACTTAGTTATGTTGGTGATGGGATGGTTCGTAGGAATTTGCCATATGGATTGGCGGCATCACAACGACTTTTCTCTTATGTGTATGGTCAGCTATAAGAAATGTTCACACTGGGTTTACGTCTTACATTTTTTGACCAGTATTAGACTACGCACCAATAAATGTGCTACTGATATTTTTGTCACCATTTGTAAAGTATTTACTTTTTTTTTTGGTAAAAATTGCTAAAATATATTTTCATTGCAGACCAACCAAAAAATAAATACAAAAATAAAAAAATGTGTGACCATATCCTGACAATAAAAGAGTGCGCTGTAGGCCACAAAGTTTGTCATTTAATACTTTTGGGGCTGAACTTGCTGAGATGGCCAGAAGTTTTTTTGTTTTTTTTGCCTTTCTAGACTCACAGTCATATCTTCTCATTTATTTAGCTTTGCTCTCTGAGGTCTTGTTTTCTATGGGACAAGCTGTAGTTTTACTGAGAGTTAGTTATACATAACTTGTTAACATTTCATTTATGATTTATGTTCTTTTTTTGGGTTTGGAGGACCTTTCACCACCTCCACTAATGTCAGTTCTCAGCATCTGTTAGTAAGTGACGCTCCACTGATTCCAGCACAGTTGGGATTTTTTTCTTCATGTCCACCATTCCTGAGCAAGAAGTGCAGTTAGTTTTGGTGCCAGATGTGCTACTTATGTTCTTTACTGTCAGACAGGAGCAGTAAAAGGGGTGTGATCCAGAGCAGAGGCAGGGTACAGAGTCTAAATAGCATGCCGGCACCAAAACTAACTGCACTGATTCCTCAGGAATGGTCCAGACTACAGAAAAAATTCCAACTGTGCTTCAGTTGAGCATCACCTATTAAATCATGCGAAAAGCTGGACTTGGCAGAAGTAGTGAAAGGTTCTCTTTAAGTAGATCTAGAAATGGTAACACTTTTTGTTTACGCCGTATACTTTACTGATACCATGAACTGTACTTGAATATTTTGTGATGGGTGTTCAATAAAGTGTATTAAAAATGTGATTATTTTTATGCTTTATGTTTATTCTATTACATTTTTTACATTTAGTAATCCTCACTCTAGCTTATCAGTATGTGATCTGTGGGGTCAGACACCCAGCCCACACACAGATCAGCTGTTCCTACAGCCTCCTGGCACCGGAAACTGACGCAATGGTGGATGGGGGTGCAAGCAGGCCACTCCTATTCATGTAGAAGGAGCAGCGATGTAATTCCCCAGAACCACCCCTATGCAGTGGGCGGGGCTGCAGTTCTATGACGGCGCAGCCTACAAGCACTTCCCATCCACTGCAGCCGTTTTTGAAACTTGGATGCTGCTGTATCAGCTGATCTGTCTGCGGAACAGGTGTTGGACCCCTGTAGATCAGATACTGATTACCTATCCTGTGGCTAGGTCATGACTATGAAAAGTCCTTTTTGGGCTGTAAAACCCCTTTAATTTAAATAAGATAATAAAATTGTGACTTTTCCGTTACCTACATATAATCCACTAGGCTACAGTAGAGAGTTACACTATATGTCAGCACATTCTGTCCATGTAGACAAATCCTATTAAGGTTGTTAGACAGAGATGATCCTCTCATAGACAGCAGTGCAGCCTGTGGTCACTGTTAGTGTTTCTACCTCCCATACAGCAGATCTGTACACCATTTACCATAGCAAATGTTTATACAGTAACTTGATTGTTTCCCGTAAACCCAACCACTTCTTATAGCCTAGATTTGTCAGCAGGACTGGAGTTTGGGGTTCAATTTTACAGGGTGTGTCTTAGATGAGGATCCCACCTCTATCAGATATTTATGGAATATCCTGTGTACATGTCATAAATGTCTATCATGGTACAAGCTCTTCCATTGCATGGCTCAGTACATTTTAAAAAGGGGTTTACAAGGTTTTCAGGTTTTGTTTGAAGCTTCCAATTGTGGGGAATGGTCTGATATTTCAGGGTAGCAAGTTTTAGATTATGGGGATGAGTGGGAGAAGTCTTGGAGATGGTTGTATGAAGAGAAGATAAGAGAAGAAGGAGGTCACTGATGACATCATAGCCACTACATAACAGCACAACCACAAAGTAGACATTTTGTTGGGATAGAAGTAACCGAGGAAAGAACCAGAGCTCAGGTAGTGAGAGAATAAAACTCACAAAATAACTACAGATGAGAACAGACTAAGTATAGCGCTAATAGATGTAGATGGGGATAGGTTAGGGAGGGACACAGGAGACAGAGCGTCGGACAAGGAGGGACCTACTGGAATTCTGTTGTTTAGTTATGAATTTACCAAACTCCTACTTGCCTTTCTCGAGCTACATGGCGGTATCCGGGGTTTTTTCCTTGGTGTCCCACATTTCCTCTGGCCTCTTCTGTGACGTCATAGAGTCTGGGTCCGATCCCTGTGATTGACATCATGATGCTTTTGCTTTTGGTGAGTCAGAGTGGCTGATGTCATAGAGAACGCTGGAGGACACCAGGGACACCCAGAAAATTACACTGGATGCCGCGGCGGAGCCTGGTAAAGGGGATGAAGGTTTCCTGAGACTCTGATTATTATACTTTGGGGTCTGAGGAGACTCCTGAGTATAATAACGATTTGTGGTGAACCCCAATGAGATAACGGTGACATTCATGAAGAGGATTGTATATTGGTCAGGGCCTGGTACCAGAGCACAGGGACGAGTCTGACTTGGAGGTGTTGATGACATCAGATGAGGAGGGGGGTGGAGCGTGAGAAAGCCAATCCGAACTATGGTCAATACATAAAAAAAAAAAAAAAAACAGATCCAGGACACACTCAGTTGGAGGTGGCGCAGACATGTTTCAAGCATTGGTGGTGCTGGCTTTGTGTGGACATCTTCCTGTGGGATCCATGGCAGGGTGTCAGGTCAGTGGGCAGAAAATACATTGAAGCACAAATATAGGAACTAAACCTGGCTCTACAAAGTATTGCTATAGGGGGGCTGAAGACTTTTGCACGCCACACTTTTCAGATTTTTATCACATTACCATTTTGATAACCTTAGATAGAGGAAAGAGAGGGGCTGCTGTGACTACTGGAGAAATGAGAAGGAAAGGAGGCTGTTGTGACTACTGGGGATAGAGGAAGGAGATGGGGCAGCTGTGACATCTGGAGATAGAGGAAGGAGAGGGGCTGCTGTGACTACTGGGGATAGAGGAAGGAGAGGAGGCTGCTGTGACTACTGGGGATAGAGGAAGGAGAGGGGCTGCTGTGACTACTGAGGATAGAGGAAGGAGAGGGGGCTGCTGTGACTATTGGGGATAGAGGAAGGAGAGGGGGCTGCCGTGACTACTGGGGATAAAGGAACGAGAGGAGCTGCTGTGACTACTGGGGATAGAAGAAGGAGAGGAGCTGCTGTGACTACTAGGGAACGAGGAAGGAGATGGGACAGCTGTGACTACTGGATATAGAGGAAGGAGAGGGGCTGCTGTGACTACTGGGGATAGAGAAAGGAGAGAGGCTGCTGTGACTACTGGGGATAGAGGAAGGAGAGGAGCTGCTGTGACTACTGGTGAAAGGAGAAGGAGAGGGGGCTGCTGTGACTACTGGGGATAGAGGAAGAAGAGGAGACTGTTGTGACTACTGGGGATAGAGGAAGCAGAGGGGCTGCTGTGACTACTGGTGAAAGGAGAAGGAGAGGGGGCTGCTGTGACTACTGGGGATAGAGGAAGGATAGAGGCTGCTGTGACTACTGGGGATAGAGGAAGGAGAGGGGCTGCTGTGACTACTGGTGAAAGGAGAAGGAGAGGGGCTGCTGTGACTACTGGGGATAGAGGAAGGATAGAGGCTGCTATGACTACTGGGGATAGAGGAAGGAGAGAGGCTGCTGTGATTATTGGGGATAGAGGAAGGAGAGGGGCTGCTGTGACTACTGGGAATAGAGGAAGGAGAGGGGCTGCTGTGACTACTGGGGATAGAGGAAGGAGAGGAGGCTGCTGTGACTACTGAGGATAGAGGAAGGAGAGGGGGCTGCTGTGACTACTGGGGATAGAGCAACGCGTGGAGCTGCCGTGACTACTGGGGATAGAAGAACGCGTGGAGCTGCTGTGACTACTGGGGATAGAGGAAGGAGAGGAGCTGCTGTGACTACTGGGGATCGAGGAAGGAGAGGGACTGCTGTGACTACTGGGGATAGAGGAAGGAGAGGAGCTGTTGTGACTACTGGTGAAAGGAGGAGGAGAGGGGGCTGCTGTGACTACTGGGGATAGAGGAAGGAGAGAGGCTGCTGTGACTACTGGGGATAGAGGAAGGAGAGGAGACTGCTGTGACTACTGGGGATAGAGGAAGGAGAGGGGCTGCTGTGACTACTGGGGATAGAGGAAGGAGAGGGGCTGCTGTGACTACTGGGGATAGAGGAAGGAGAGGGGGCTGCTGTGACTACTGGGGATAGAGGAAGGAGAGGGGGCTGCTGTGACTACTGGGGATAGAGGAAGGAGAGGAGACTGCTGTGACTACTGGGGATAGAGGAAGGAGAGGGGGCTGCTGTGACTACTAGTGAAAAGAGGAGGAGAGGGGGCTGCTGTGACTACTGGTGGAAGGAGAAGGAGAGGGGGCTGCTGTGACTACTGGGGATAGAGGAAGAAGAGGAGACTGTTGTGACTACTGGGGATAGAGGAAGCAGAGGGGCTGCTGTGACTACTGGTGAAAGGAGAAGGAGAGGGGGCTGCTGTGACTACTGGGGATAGAGGAAGGATAGAGGCTGCTGTGACTACTGGGGATAGAGGAAGGAGAGGGGCTGCTGTGACTACTGGTGAAAGGAGAAGGAGAGGGGGGCTGCTGTGACTACTGGGGATAGAGGAAGAAGAGGAGACTGTTGTGACTACTGAGGATAGAGGAAGCAGAGGGGTTGCTGTGACTACTGGTGAAAGGAGAAGGAGAGGGGGCTGCTGTGACTACTGGAGATAGAGGAAGGAGAGGAGCTGCTGTAACTACTGGGGACAGAGGAAGGAGAGAGGCTGCTGTGACTACTGGGAATAGAGGAAGGAGAGAGGCTGCTGTGAATATTGGGGATAGAGGAAGGAGAGGGGCTGCTGTGACTACTGGAGGATAGAGGAAGGAGGGGCTGCTGTGACTACTGGGGATAGAGGAAGGAGAGAGGCTGCTGTGACTACTGGGGATAGAGGAAGGAGAGGGACTGCTGTGACTACTGGGGATAGAGGAAGGAGAGGGGGCTGCTGTGACTACTGGGGATAGAGGAAGGAGAGGGGGCTGCTGTGACTACTGGGGATAGAGGAAGGAGAAAGGCTGCTGTGACTACTGGGGATAGAGGAAGGAGGGGGGCTGCTGTGACTACTGGGGATAGAGGAAGGAGAGGGGGCTGCTGTGACTACTGGGGATAGACGAAGGAGAGGGGCTGCTGTGACTACTGGTGAAAGGAAAAGGAGAGGGGGCTGCTGTGACTTCTGGGGATAGAGGAAGGAGAGAGGCTGCTGTGACTACTGGGGATAGAGGAAGGAGAGGGGCTGCGGTGACTACAGGGGATAGAGGAAGGAGAGGGGCTGCTGTGACTATTGGGGATAGAGGAAGGAGAGGGACTGCTGTGACTACTGGGGAAAGGAGATGGAGAGGTGTCTGCTGTGACTACTGGGGATAGAGGAAGGAGAGAGGCTACTGTGACTACTGGGGATAGAGAAAGGAGAGGGACTGTTGTGACTACTGGGGATAGAGGAAGGAGAGGGGCTGCTGTGACTACTGTCGATAGAGGAAGGAGAGGGGCTGCTGTGACTACTGGGGATAGAGGAAGGAGAGGGGGCTGCTGTGACTACTGGGGATAGAGGAAGGAGAGGGACTGCTGTGACTACTGGGGATAGAGGAAGGAGAGGGGCTGCTGTGACTACTGGGGATAGAGGAAGGAGAGGGGGCTGCTGTGACTACTGGGGATAGAGGAACGCGTGGAGCTGCCATGACTACTGGGGATAGAAGAACCCGTGGAGCTGCTGTGACTACTGGGGATAGAGGAAGGAGAGGAGCTGCTGTGACTACTGGGGATCGAGGAAGGAGAGGGACTGCTGTGACTACTGGGGATAGAGGAAGGAGAGGGGCTGCTGTGACTACTGGGGATAGAGGAAGGAGAGGGGGCTGCTGTGACTACTGGGGATAGAGGAAGGAGAGGGGCTGCTGTGACTACTGGGGATAGAGGAAGGAGAGGGGGCTGCTGTGACTACTGGGGATAGAGAAAGGAGAGGGGGCTGCTGTGACTACTGGGGATAGAGGAAGGAGAGGAGACTGCTGTGACTACTGGGGATAGAGGAAGGAGAGGGGCTGCTGTGACTACTAGTGAAAAGAGGAGGAGAGGGGGCTGCTGTGACTACTGGTGAAAGGAGAAGGAGAGGGGGCTGCTGTGACTACTGGGGATAGAGGAAGAAGAGGAGACTATTGTGACTACTGAGGATAGAGGAAGCAGAGGGGTTGCTGTGACTACTGGTGAAAGGAGAAGGAGAGGGGGCTGCTGTGACTACTGGAGATAGAGGAAGGAGAGGAGCTGCTGTAACTACTGGGGACAGAGGAAGGAGAGAGGCTGCTGTGACTTCTGGGAATAGAGGAAGGAGAGAGGCTGCTGTGATTATTGGGGATAGAGGAAGGAGAGGGGCTGCTGTGACTACTGGGGATAGAGGAAGGAGAGGTGCTGCTGTGACTACTGGGGATAGAGGAAGGAGAGGGACTGCTGTGACTACTGGGGATAGAGGAAGGAGAGGGGCTGCTGTGACTACTGGGGATAGAGGAAGGAGAGGGGCTGCTGTGACTACTGGGGATAGAGGAAGAAGAGGAGACTATTGTGACTACTGAGGATAGAGGAAGCAGAGGGGTTGCTGTGACTACTGGTGAAAGGAGAAGGAGAGGGGGCTGCTGTGACTACTGGAGATAGAGGAAGGAGAGGAGCTGCTGTAACTACTGGGGACAGAGGAAGGAGAGAGGCTGCTGTGACTTCTGGGAATAGAGGAAGGAGAGAGGCTGCTGTGATTATTGGGGATAGAGGAAGGAGAGGGGCTGCTGTGACTACTGGGGATAGAGGAAGGAGAGGTGCTGCTGTGACTACTGGGGATAGAGGAAGGAGAGGGGCTGCTGTGACTACTGGGGATAGAGGAAGGAGAGGGGCTGCTGTGACTACTGGGGATAGAGGAAGGAGAGGGGGCTGCTGTGACTACTGGGGATAGAGGAAGGAGAGGGACTGCTGTGACTACTGGGGATAGAGGAAGGAGAGGAGCTGCTGTGACTACTGGGGATAGAGCAAGGAGAGGGGGCTGCTGTGACTACTGGGGATAGAGGAAGGAGAGGGACTGCTGTGAATACTGGGGATAGAGGAAGGAGAGGGGCTGCTGTGACTACTGGGGATAGAGGAAGGAGAGGGGGCTGCTGTGACTACTGGGGATAGACGAAGGAGAGGGGCTGCTGTGACTACTGGTGAAAGGAAAAGGAGAGGGGGCTGCTGTCACAACTGGGGATAGAGAAAGGAGAGGGGGCTGCTGTGACTACTAAGGATAAAGGAAGGAGAGGGGGCTGCTGTGACTACTGGGGATAGAGGAAGGAGAGGAGGCTGCTGTGACTACTGGGATAGAGGAAGGAGAGAGGCTGCTGTGACTTCTAGGGATAGAGGAAGGAGAGGGGCTGCTATGATTATTGGGGACAGAGGAAGGAGAGGGGCTGCTGTGACTACTGGGGATAGAGGAAGGAGAGGAGACTGCTGTGACTACTGGGGATAGAGGAAGGAGAGGGGCTGCCGTGACTACTGGGGATAGAAGAACGCGTGGAGCTGCTGTGACTACTGGGGATAGAGGAAGGAGAGGAGCTGCTGTGACTACTGGGGATCGAGGAAGGAGAGGGACTGCTGTGACTACTGGGGATAGAGGAAGGAGAGGAGCTGTTGTGACTACTGGTGAAAGGAGGAGGAGAGGGGCTGCTGTGACTACTGGGGATAGAGGAAGGAGAGAGGCTGCTGTGACTACTGGGGATAGAGGAAGGAGAGGAGACTGCTGTGACTACTGGGGATAGAGGAAGGAGAGGGGCTGCTGTGACTACTGGGGATAGAGGAAGGAGAGGGGCTGCTGTGACTACTGGGGATAGAGGAAGGAGAGGGGGCTGCTGTGACTACTGGGGATAGAGGAAGGAGAGGGGGCTGCTGTGACTACTGGGGATAGAGGAAGGAGAGGAGACTGCTGTGACTACTGGGGATAGAGGAAGGAGAGGGGCTGCTGTGACTACTAGTGAAAAGAGGAGGAGAGGGGGCTGCTGTGACTACTGGTGAAAGGAGAATGAGAGGGGGCTGCTGTGACTACTGGGGATAGAGGAAGAAGAGGAGACTGTTGTGACTACTGAGGATAGAGGAAGCAGAGGGGTTGCTGTGACTACTGGTGAAAGGAGAAGGAGAGGGGGGCTGCTGTGACTACTGGAGATAGAGGAAGGAGAGGAGCTGCTGTAACTACTGGGGACAGAGGAAGGAGAGAGGCTGCTGTGACTACTGGGAATAGAGGAAGGAGAGAGGCTGCTGTGAATATTGGGGATAGAGGAAGGAGAGGGGCTGCTGTGACTACTGGAGGATAGAGGAAGGAGAGGGGCTGCTGTAACTACTGGGGATAGAGGAAGGAAAGGGGCTGCTGTGACTACTGGGGATAGAGGAAGGAGAGGGACTGCTGTGACTACTGGGGATAGAGGAAGGAGAGGGGGCTGCTGTGACTACTGGGGATAGAGGAAGGAGAGGGGGCTGCTGTGACTACTGGGGATAGAGGAAGGAGAAAGGCTGCTGTGACTACTGGGGATAGAGGAAGGAGGGGGGCTGCTGTGACTACTGGGGATAGAGGAAGGAGAGGGGGCTGCTGTGACTACTGGGGATAGACGAAGGAGAGGGGCTGCTGTGACTACTGGTGAAACGAAAAGGAGAGGGGGCTGCTGTGACTTCTGGGGATAGAGGAAAGAGAGAGGCTGCTGTGACTACTGGGGATAGAGGAAGAAGAGGGGCTGCTGTGACTACTTGGGATAGAGGAAGGAGAGGAGCTGCTGTGACTATTGGGGATAGAGGAAGGAGAGGGACTGCTGTGACTACTGGGGAAAGTAGATGGAGAGGTGTCTGCTGTGACTACTGGGGATAGAGGAAGGAGAGAGGCTACTGTGACTACTGGGGATAGAGAAAGGAGAGGGACTGTTGTGACTACTGGGGATAGAGGAAGGAGAGGGGCTGCTGTGACTACTGTCGATAGAGGAAGGAGAGGGGCTGCTGTGACTACTGGGGATAGAGGAAGGAGAGGGGGCTGCTGTGACTACTGGGGATAGAGGAAGGAGAGGGACTGCTGTGACTACTGGGGATAGAGGAAGGAGAGGGGCTGCTGTGACTACTGGGGATAGAGGAAGGAGAGGGGGCTGCTGTGACTACTGGGGATAGAGGAACGCGTGGAGCTGCCGTGACTACTGGGGATAGAAGAACGCGTGGAGCTGCTGTGACTACTGGGGATAGAGGAAGGAGAGGAGCTGCTGTGACTACTGGGGATCGAGGAAGGAGAGGGACTGCTGTGACTACTGGGGATAGAGGAAGGAGAGGGGCTGCTGTGACTACTGGGGATAGAGGAAGGAGAGGGGGCTGCTGTGACTACTGGGGATAGAGGAAGGAGAGGGGCTGCTGTGACTACTGGGGATAGAGGAAGGAGAGGGGGCTGCTGTGACTACTGGGGATAGAGGAAGGAGAGGGGGGCTGCTGTGACTAATGGGGATAGAGGAAGGAGAGGAGACTGCTGTGACTACTGTGAATAGAGGAAGGAGAGGGGCTACTGTGACTACTAGTGAAAAGAGGAGGAGAGGGGGCTGCTGTGACTACTGGTGAAAGGAGAAGGAGAGGGGGCTGCTGTGACTACTGGGGATAGAGGAAGAAGAGGAGACTATTGTGACTACTGAGGATAGAGGAAGCAGAGGGGTTGCTGTGACTACTGGTGAAAGGAGAAGGAGAGGGGGCTGCTGTGACTACTGGAGATAGAGGAAGGAGAGGAGCTGCTGTAACTACTGGGGACAGAGGAAGGAGAGAGGCTGCTGTGACTTCTGGGAATAGAGGAAGGAGAGAGGCTGCTGTGATTATTGGGGATAGAGGAAGGAGAGGGGCTGCTGTGACTACTGGGGATAGAGGAAGGAGAGGTGCTGCTGTGACTACTGGGGATAGAGGAAGGAGAGGGACTGCTGTGACTACTGGGGATAGAGGAAGGAGAGGGGCTGCTGTGACTACTGGGGATAGAGGAAGGAGAGGGGCTGCTGTGACTACTGGGGATAGAGGAAGAAGAGGAGACTATTGTGACTACTGAGGATAGAGGAAGCAGAGGGGTTGCTGTGACTACTGGTGAAAGGAGAAGGAGAGGGGGCTGCTGTGACTACTGGAGATAGAGGAAGGAGAGGAGCTGCTGTAACTACTGGGGACAGAGGAAGGAGAGAGGCTGCTGTGACTTCTGGGAATAGAGGAAGGAGAGAGGCTGCTGTGATTATTGGGGATAGAGGAAGGAGAGGGGCTGCTGTGACTACTGGGGATAGAGGAAGGAGAGGGGCTGCTGTGACTACTGGTGAAAGGAGAAGGAGAGGGGGCTGCTGTGACTACTGGGGATAGAGGAAGAAGAGGAGACTGTTGTGACTACTGAGGATAGAGGAAGCAGAGGGGCTGCTGTGACTACTGGTGAAAGGAGAAAGAGAGGGGGCTGCTGTGACTACTGGAGATAGAGGAAGGAGAGGAGCTGCTGTGACTACTGGGGATAGAGCAAGGAGAGGGGGGCTGCTGTGACTACTGGGGATAGAGGAAGGAGAGGGACTGCTGTGACTACTGGGGATAGAGGAAGGAGAGGGGGCTGCTGTGACTACTGGGGATAGACGAAGGAGAGGGGCTGCTGTGACTACTGGTGAAAGGAAAAGGAGAGGGGGCTGCTGTCACAACTGGGGATAGAGAAAGGAGAGGGGGCTGCTGTGACTACTAAGGATAAAGGAAGGAGAGGGGGCTGCTGTGACTACTGGGGATAGAGGAAGGAGAGGGGGCTGCTGTGACTACTGGGATAGAGGAAGGAGAGAGGCTGCTGTGACTTCTAGGGATAGAGGAAGGAGAGGGGCTGCTATGATTATTGGGGATAGAGGAAGGAGAGGGGCTGCTGTGACTACTGGGGATAGAGGAAGGAGAGGAGACTGCTGTGACTACTGGGGATAGAGGAAGGAGAGGGGCTGCTGTGACTACTGGTGAAAGGAGAAGGAGAGGGGGCTGCTGTGACTACTGGGGATAGAGGAAGAAGAGGAGACTGTTGTGACTACTGAGGATAGAGGAAGCAGAGGGGCTGCTGTGACTACTGGTGAAAGGAGAAAGAGAGGGGGCTGCTGTGACTACTGGAGATAGAGGAAGGAGAGGGGCTGCTGTAACTACTGGGGACAGAGGAAGGAGAGAGGCTGCTGTGACTACTGGGAATAGAGGAAGGAGAGAGGCTGCTGTGATTATTGGGGATAGAGGAAGGAGAGGGGCTGCTGTGATTACTGGGGATAGAGGAAGGAGAGGAGCTGCTGTGACTACTGGGGATAGAGGAAGGAGAGGGGCTGCTGTGACTACTGGTGAAAAGAGGAGGAGAGGGGGCTGCTGTGACTACTGGGGATAGAGGAAGAAGAGGAGACTGTTGTGACTACTGAGGATAGAGGAAGCAGAGGGGCTACTGTGACTACTGGTGAAAGGAGAAAGAGAGGGGGCTGCTGTGACTACTGGAGATAGAGGAAGGAGAGGGGCTGCTGTGACTACTGGGGATAGAGGAAGGAGAGGGGCTGCTGTGACTACTGGTGAAAGGAGAAGGAGAGGGGGCTGCTGTGACTACTGGGGATAGAGGAAGAAGAGGAGACTGTTGTGACTACTGAGGATAGAGGAAGCAGAGGGGCTGCTGTGACTACTGGTGAAAGGAGAAAGAGAGGGGGCTGCTGTGACTACTGGAGATAGAGGAAGGAGAGGGGCTGCTGTAACTACTGGGGACAGAGGAAGGAGAGAGGCTGCTGTGACTACTGGGAGTAGAGGAAGGAGAGAGGCTGCTGTGATTATTGGGGATAGAGGAAGGAGAGGGGCTGCTGTGATTACTGGGGATAGAGGAAGGAGAGGAGCTGCTGTGACTACTGGGGATAGAGGAAGGAGAGGGGCTGCTGTGACTACTGGTGAAAGGAAAAGGAGAGGGGGCTGCTGTGACTTCTGGGAATAGAGGAAGGAGAGAGGCTGCTGTGACTACTGGGGATAGAGGAAGGAGAGGGGCTGCTGTGACTACTGGGGATAGAGGAAGGAGAGGGGGCTGCTGTGACTACTGGGGATAGACGAAGGAGAGGGGCTGCTGTGACTACTGGTGAAAGGAAAAGGAGAGGGGGCTGCTGTCACAACTGGGGATAGAGAAAGGAGAGGGGGCTGCTGTGACTACTAAGGATAAAGGAAGGAGAGGGGGCTGCTGTGACTACTGGGGATAGAGGAAGGAGAGGGGGCTGCTGTGACTACTGGGATAGAGGAAGGAGAGAGGCTGCTGTGACTTCTAGGGATAGAGGAAGGAGAGGGGCTGCTATGATTATTGGGGATAGAGGAAGGAGAGGGGCTGCTGTGACTACTGGGGATAGAGGAAGGAGAGGAGACTGCTGTGACTACTGGGGATAGAGGAAGGAGAGGGGCTGCTGTGACTACTGGTGAAAGGAGAAGGAGAGGGGGGCTGCTGTGACTACTGGGGATAGAGGAAGAAGAGGAGACTGTTGTGACTACTGAGGATAGAGGAAGCAGAGGGGCTGCTGTGACTACTGGTGAAAGGAGAAAGAGAGGGGGCTGCTGTGACTACTGGAGATAGAGGAAGGAGAGGGGCTGCTGTAACTACTGGGGACAGAGGAAGGAGAGAGGCTGCTGTGACTACTGGGAATAGAGGAAGGAGAGAGGCTGCTGTGATTATTGGGGATAGAGGAAGGAGAGGGGCTGCTGTGATTACTGGGGATAGAGGAAGGAGAGGAGCTGCTGTGACTACTGGGGATAGAGGAAGGAGAGGGGCTGCTGTGACTACTGGTGAAAAGAGGAGGAGAGGGGGCTGCTGTGACTACTGGGGATAGAGGAAGAAGAGGAGACTGTTGTGACTACTGAGGATAGAGGAAGCAGAGGGGCTACTGTGACTACTGGTGAAAGGAGAAAGAGAGGGGGCTGCTGTGACTACTGGAGATAGAGGAAGGAGAGGGGCTGCTGTGACTACTGGGGATAGAGGAAGGAGAGGGGCTGCTGTGACTACTGGTGAAAGGAGAAGGAGAGGGGGCTGCTGTGACTACTGGGGATAGAGGAAGAAGAGGAGACTGTTGTGACTACTGAGGATAGAGGAAGCAGAGGGGCTGCTGTGACTACTGGTGAAAGGAGAAAGAGAGGGGGCTGCTGTGACTACTGGAGATAGAGGAAGGAGAGGGGCTGCTGTAACTACTGGGGACAGAGGAAGGAGAGAGGCTGCTGTGACTACTGGGAGTAGAGGAAGGAGAGAGGCTGCTGTGATTATTGGGGATAGAGGAAGGAGAGGGGCTGCTGTGATTACTGGGGATAGAGGAAGGAGAGGAGCTGCTGTGACTACTGGGGATAGAGGAAGGAGAGGGGCTGCTGTGACTACTGGTGAAAGGAAAAGGAGAGGGGGCTGCTGTGACTTCTGGGAATAGAGGAAGGAGAGAGGCTGCTGTGACTACTGGGGATAGAGGAAGGAGAGGGGCTGCTGTGACTACTGGGGATAGAGGAAGGAGAGGGGGCTGCTGTGACTACTGGGGATAGAGGAAGGAGAGAGGCTGCTCTGACTTCTAGGGATAGAGGAAGGAGAGGGGCTGCTGTGATTATTGGGGATAGAGGAAGGAGAGGGGCTGTTGTGACTACTGGGGAAAGGAGATGGAGAGGGGGCTGCTGTGACTACTGGGGATAGAGGAAGGAGAGGGGCTACTGTGACTTCTAGGGATAAAGGAAGGAGAGGAACTGCTGTGACTACTGGGGATAGAGAAAGGAGAGGGGGCTGCTGTGACTACTGGGGATAGAGGAAGGAGAGGAGGCTGCTGTGACTACTGGGGATAGAGGAAGGAGAGGGGCTGCTGTGACTACTGGGGATAGAGGAAGGAGAGGTGGCTGCTGTAACTACTAGGGATAGAGGAAGGAGAGGGGCTGCTGTAACTACTAGGGATAGAGGAAGGAGAGGGGCTGCTGTGACTACTGGGGATAGAGGAAGGAGAGGAGCTGCTGTGACTACTGGTGAAAGGAAAAGGAGAGGGGGCTGCTGTGACTCCTGGGGATAGAGGAAGGAGAGGGGGCTGCTGTGACTACTGGGGATAGAGGAAGGAGAGGGGCTGCTGTGACCACTGGGGATAGAGGAAGGAGAGAGGACTGCTGTGACTACTTGAGAAGCAATAGGACAGGATGTTGGGACAACTGGGGATGTGGAGGAGATCACTAGTTTTGTTAGTAATTTGGCAGGTTGACTATTATTAAGAGAGCTTTATTCTGACTACTGGGAAAAATGTCATTTTTGGTTACAAAATTTTTAAGCTAAATTCTAGGCTTAACTTATGTTTGTGCAGGAGTCATTCAGGAGTCTGGAAAGCTGGGTGGGCAGTATCTCATTGGAGCCTTGTGATCTCCAACTATGTAGTGCAGAATCTTCATTGTGGTGAAATCCTGCAGTTACTGTAGGTCACTCCCTCTATACAATGACTGCTATGGATCAGCTCACTTACATGTCCTTGTTTCATTTTCACATTGAGAAGTTCTTATAAAAAGCAAGAAAGAGAGAGAGAGAGAGTCAAGGAAAGGAGAGAGAGAGAGAGAGAGAGAAAGAGAGAGAGAGACAGTCAAGGACAGGAAAGAGACATCTGTGCTGTACGGTAAGAGACTATTCACACATCTGGCTGGGGATGGGACATTTCTATTACTATGTACCATACAGATATATTATGTGTATTGTGCTCAGTCTGTGGTAAGGAGATGATCACACCCATCATCCTCGCTGGAACATGATATAATTACAATGCACTACTCCCCTTACCTTAGTGTTGACGGGTGAAATGGACCAATGAGATGGTGACATCCTGTCTGTCATAGCCTTCCATGTTCTGTAGGTGATGGTTGTAGAAGTATTTGGGTACTATTACCTCGGTACTATATGGCAGTGTTATATTGTGGCCACTGTGTTGTGTTATTTAATCATTTCCCACCTGGAGCTGTAAATGTTACCTGTCAGCTGAGCTATGACATACAGCACAGTACACCGGGGACCTATATCTGAGGGCAGGAAGAATTGTTGTCACCGACCACCCAATGGCAGCAAAAGAAGTTGGGCTGGATTGTAATTGCCAACACTCTATGCCTAGGAGCATTACTTACCTGTGTAACTAGTGGCCTGCAGGTGTATACTGCAGACACATGAGACCAGCTAGACTAAAGGAGTATACTGCAGACACATGAGACCAGCTAGACTGGAGGTTTATACTGCAGACACATGAGACCAGCTAGACTAGAGGAGTATACTGCAGACACATGAGACCAGCTAGACTAAAGGAGTATACTGCAGACACATGAGACCAGCTAGACTGGAGGTATATACTGCAGACACATGAGACCAGCTAGACTGGAGGAGTATACTGCAGACACATGAGACCAGCTAGACTGGAGGTGTATACTGCAGACACATGAGACCAGCTAGACTGGAGGAGTATACTGCAGACACATGAGACCAGCTAGACTGGAGGTATATACTGCAGACACATGAGACCAGCTAGACTGTAGGAGTATACTGTAGACACATGAGATCAGCTAGACTGGAGGTGTATACTGCAGACACATGAGATCAGCTAGACTGGAGGAGTATACTGCAGACACATGAGACCAGCTAGACTGGAGGTGTATACTGCAGACACATAAGATCAGCTAGACTGGAGGAGTATACTGCAGACACATGAGATCAGCTAGACTGTAGGAGTATACTGCAGACACATGAGACCAGCTAGACTGGAGGTGTATACTGCAGACACATGAGATCAGCTAGACTGGAGGAGTATACTGCAGACTCATGAGACCAGCTAGACTGGAGGTGTATACTGCAGACACATAAGATCAGCTAGACTGGAGGAGTATACTGCAGACACATGAGACCAGCTATACTAGAGGAGTATACTGCAGATACATGAGTCCAGCTAGACTGGAGGTGTATACTGCAGACACATGAGATCAGCTAGACTGGAGGAGTATACTGCAGACACACGAGACCAGCTAGACTGGAGGAGTATACTGCAGACACATGAGACCAGCTAGACTGGAGGAGTATACTGCAGATACATGAGACCAGCTAGACTGGAGGTGTATACTGCAGACACATGAGATCAGCTAGACTGGAGGAGTATACTGCAGACACATGAGACCAGCTAGACTAGAGGAGTATACTGCAGACACATGAGACCAGCTAGACTGGAGGAGTATACTGCAGACACATGAGACCAGCTAGACTGGAGGAGTATACTGCAGACACATGAGACCAGCTAGACTGGAGGTGTATACTGCAGACACATAAGATCAGCTAGACTGGAGGAGTATACTGCAGACACATGAGACCAGCTATACTAGAGGAGTATACTGCAGACACATGAGACCAGCTAGACTGGAGGAGTATACTGCAGACACATGAGACCAGCTAGACTGGAGGAGTAAACTTCAGATACATGAGATCAGCTAGACTGGAGGTGTATACTGCAGACACATGAGATCAGCTAGACTGGAGGAGTATACTGCAGACACATGAGACCAGCTAGACTGGAGGAGTATACTGCAGACACATGAGACCAGCTAGACTGGAGGAGTAAACTGCAGATACATGAGATCAGCTAGACTGGAGGTGTATACTGCAGACACATGAGATCAGCTAGACTGGAGGAGTATACTGCAGACACATGAGACCAGCTAGACTGGAGGAGTATACTGCAGACACATGAGACCAGCTAGACTGGAGGAGTATACTGCAGGCACATGAGACCAGCTAGACTGGAGGAGTATACTGCAGGCACATGAGATCAGCTAGACTGGAGGAGTATACTGCAGACACATGAGACCAGCTAGACTGGAGGTGTATACTGCAGACACATGAGACCAGCTAGACTGGAGGTGTATACTGCAGACACATGAGATCAGCTAGACTGGAGGTGTATACGGCAGACACATGAGATCAGCTAGACTGGAGGTGTATACTGCAGGCACATGAGATCAGCTAGACTGGCGGTGTATACGGCAGACACATGAGATCAGCTAGACTGGAGGTGTATACTGCAGACACATGAGACCAGCTAGACTGGAGGTGTATACTGCAGACACATGAGACCAGCTAGACTGGAGGAGTATACTGCAGACACATGAGACCAGCTAGACTGGAGGAGTATACTGCAGATACATGATATCAGCTAGACTGGAGGAGTATACTGCAGACACATGAGACCAGCTAGACTGGAGGAGTATACTGCAGGCACATGAGATCAGCTAGACTGGAGGTGTATACTGCAGGCACATGAGATCAGCTAGACTGGCGGTGTATACGGCAGACACATGAGATCAGCTAGACTGGAGGTGTATACTGCAGACACATGAGACCAGCTAGACTGGAGGTGTATACGGCAGACACATGAGATCAGCTAGACTGGAGGTGTATACTGCAGGCACATGAGATCAGCTAGACTGGCGGTGTATACGGCAGACACATGAGACCAGCTAGACTGGAGGTGTATACTGCAGACACATGAGATCAGCTAGACTGGAGGTGTATACTGCAGACACATGAGATCAGCTAGACTGGAGGTGTATACTGCAGACACATGAGATCAGCTAGACTGGAGGAGTATACTGCAGGCACATGAGATCAGCTAGACTGGAGGAGTATACTGCAGACACATGAGACCACCTAGACTGGAGGAGTATACTGCAGACACATGAGATCAGCTAGACTGGAGGTGTATACTGCAGACACATGAGATCAGCTAGACTGGAGGTGTATACTGCAGACACATGAGATCAGCTAGACTGGAGGAGTATACTGCAGGCACATGAGATCAGCTAGACTGGAGGAGTATACTGCAGACACATGAGACCACCTAGACTGGAGGTGTATACTGCAGACACATGAGATCAGCTAGACTGGAGGTGTATACTGCAGACACATGAGACCAGCTAGACTGGAGGTGTATACTGCAGACACATGAGACCAGCTAGACTGGAGGTGTATACTGCAGACACATGAGATCAGCTAGACTGGAGGTGTATACGGCAGACACATGAGATCAGCTAGACTGGAGGTGTATACTGCAGGCACATGAGATCAGCTAGACTGGCGGTGTATACTGCAGACACATGAGACCAGCTAGACTGGAGGTGTATACTGCAGACACATGAGACCAGCTAGACTGGAGGAGTATACTGCAGACACATGAGACCAGCTAGACTGGAGGAGTATACTGCAGACACATGAGACCAGCTAGACTGGAGGTGTATACTGCAGGCACATGAGATCAGCTAGACTGGCGGTGTATACTGCAGACACATGAGATCAGCTAGACTGGAGGTGTATACTGCAGACACATGAGACCAGCTAGACTGGAGGTGTATACTGCAGACACATGAGATCAGCTAGACTGGAGGAGTATACTGCAGATACATGATATCAGCTAGACTGGAGGAGTATACTGCAGACACATGAGACCAGCTAGACTGGAGGAGTATACTGCAGGCACATGAGATCAGCTAGACTGGAGGTGTATACTGCAGGCACATGAGATCAGCTAGACTGGAGGTGCATACTGCAGACACATGAGACCAGCTAGACTGGAGGAGTATACTGCAGACACATGAGACCAGCTAGACTGGAGGTGTATACTGCAGACACATAAGATCAGCTAGACTGGAGGAGTATACTGCAGACACATGAGATCAGCTAGACTGTAGGAGTATACTGCAGACACATGAGACCAGCTAGACTGGAGGTGTATACTGCAGACACATGAGATCAGCTAGACTGGAGGAGTATACTGCAGACTCATGAGACCAGCTAGACTGGAGGTGTATACTGCAGACACATAAGATCAGCTAGACTGGAGGAGTATACTGCAGACACATGAGACCAGCTATACTAGAGGAGTATACTGCAGATACATGAGTCCAGCTAGACTGGAGGTGTATACTGCAGACACATGAGATCAGCTAGACTGGAGGAGTATACTGCAGACACACGAGACCAGCTAGACTGGAGGAGTATACTGCAGACACATGAGACCAGCTAGACTGGAGGAGTATACTGCAGATACATGAGACCAGCTAGACTGGAGGTGTATACTGCAGACACATGAGATCAGCTAGACTGGAGGAGTATACTGCAGACACATGAGACCAGCTAGACTAGAGGAGTATACTGCAGACACATGAGACCAGCTAGACTGGAGGAGTATACTGCAGACACATGAGACCAGCTAGACTGGAGGAGTATACTGCAGACACATGAGACCAGCTAGACTGGAGGTGTATACTGCAGACACATAAGATCAGCTAGACTGGAGGAGTATACTGCAGACACATGAGACCAGCTATACTAGAGGAGTATACTGCAGACACATGAGACCAGCTAGACTGGAGGAGTATACTGCAGACACATGAGACCAGCTAGACTGGAGGAGTAAACTTCAGATACATGAGATCAGCTAGACTGGAGGTGTATACTGCAGACACATGAGATCAGCTAGACTGGAGGAGTATACTGCAGACACATGAGACCAGCTAGACTGGAGGAGTATACTGCAGACACATGAGACCAGCTAGACTGGAGGAGTAAACTGCAGATACATGAGATCAGCTAGACTGGAGGTGTATACTGCAGACACATGAGATCAGCTAGACTGGAGGAGTATACTGCAGACACATGAGACCAGCTAGACTGGAGGAGTATACTGCAGACACATGAGACCAGCTAGACTGGAGGAGTATACTGCAGGCACATGAGACCAGCTAGACTGGAGGAGTATACTGCAGGCACATGAGATCAGCTAGACTGGAGGAGTATACTGCAGACACATGAGACCAGCTAGACTGGAGGTGTATACTGCAGACACATGAGACCAGCTAGACTGGAGGTGTATACTGCAGACACATGAGATCAGCTAGACTGGAGGTGTATACGGCAGACACATGAGATCAGCTAGACTGGAGGTGTATACTGCAGGCACATGAGATCAGCTAGACTGGCGGTGTATACGGCAGACACATGAGATCAGCTAGACTGGAGGTGTATACTGCAGACACATGAGACCAGCTAGACTGGAGGTGTATACTGCAGACACATGAGACCAGCTAGACTGGAGGAGTATACTGCAGACACATGAGACCAGCTAGACTGGAGGAGTATACTGCAGATACATGATATCAGCTAGACTGGAGGAGTATACTGCAGACACATGAGACCAGCTAGACTGGAGGAGTATACTGCAGGCACATGAGATCAGCTAGACTGGAGGTGTATACTGCAGGCACATGAGATCAGCTAGACTGGCGGTGTATACGGCAGACACATGAGATCAGCTAGACTGGAGGTGTATACTGCAGACACATGAGACCAGCTAGACTGGAGGTGTATACGGCAGACACATGAGATCAGCTAGACTGGAGGTGTATACTGCAGGCACATGAGATCAGCTAGACTGGCGGTGTATACGGCAGACACATGAGACCAGCTAGACTGGAGGTGTATACTGCAGACACATGAGATCAGCTAGACTGGAGGTGTATACTGCAGACACATGAGATCAGCTAGACTGGAGGTGTATACTGCAGACACATGAGATCAGCTAGACTGGAGGAGTATACTGCAGGCACATGAGATCAGCTAGACTGGAGGAGTATACTGCAGACACATGAGACCACCTAGACTGGAGGAGTATACTGCAGACACATGAGATCAGCTAGACTGGAGGTGTATACTGCAGACACATGAGATCAGCTAGACTGGAGGTGTATACTGCAGACACATGAGATCAGCTAGACTGGAGGAGTATACTGCAGGCACATGAGATCAGCTAGACTGGAGGAGTATACTGCAGACACATGAGACCACCTAGACTGGAGGTGTATACTGCAGACACATGAGATCAGCTAGACTGGAGGTGTATACTGCAGACACATGAGACCAGCTAGACTGGAGGTGTATACTGCAGACACATGAGACCAGCTAGACTGGAGGTGTATACTGCAGACACATGAGATCAGCTAGACTGGAGGTGTATACGGCAGACACATGAGATCAGCTAGACTGGAGGTGTATACTGCAGGCACATGAGATCAGCTAGACTGGCGGTGTATACTGCAGACACATGAGACCAGCTAGACTGGAGGTGTATACTGCAGACACATGAGACCAGCTAGACTGGAGGAGTATACTGCAGACACATGAGACCAGCTAGACTGGAGGAGTATACTGCAGACACATGAGACCAGCTAGACTGGAGGTGTATACTGCAGGCACATGAGATCAGCTAGACTGGCGGTGTATACTGCAGACACATGAGATCAGCTAGACTGGAGGTGTATACTGCAGACACATGAGACCAGCTAGACTGGAGGTGTATACTGCAGACACATGAGATCAGCTAGACTGGAGGAGTATACTGCAGATACATGATATCAGCTAGACTGGAGGAGTATACTGCAGACACATGAGACCAGCTAGACTGGAGGAGTATACTGCAGGCACATGAGATCAGCTAGACTGGAGGTGTATACTGCAGGCACATGAGATCAGCTAGACTGGCGGTGTATATGGCAGACACATGAGATCAGCTAGACTGGAGGTGCATACTGCAGACACATGAGACCAGCTAGACTGGAGGTGTATACGGCAGACACATGAGATCAGCTAGACTGGAGGAGTATACTGCGGACACATGAGACCAGCTAGACTGGAGGTGTATACTGCAGACACATGAGATTATCCAGCTCTCCAGGGGTTTACAAGGAGGATGGATGAAGCTGACTACTAATTCAGTGAAGTTCAGTGACATATTGCGGAGGAAAATATCCAACCACTTGTGGAGGTCGTGAGATTAGTCCTGATCAGTGATGAGCGATCTGTTTCAGATTAAATCTAATTCAACCCAAATTTTTTCTAAAGTTGCAGGCTTGAGCTGAACCTGAAACTTTTTTGGGTTTGTCACCTACAAATCACTATTATAATCTGGGGCGTCTTCAAACCTCAAAGAGTAATAAGTGGATACATAGTAAACACTTCACCAGCCTTCACCTCTCCAGGACATCCTCATCCTCATCCTGGAGCTGCCATTGATAGAGCACTTTGTCCTTACTTCCTATGTACAGTCACCAGCTCAGAGACATCTACAAACTCCATATATAGTATATATAGTATAGTATGTATGATATACAGTACGGAAAAAAGTATTTAGTCAGCCACCAATTGTGCAAGTTCTCCCACTTATAAAGATGAGGCCGGCCTGTAATTGTCATCATAGGTAGACCTCAGCTATGAGAGACAAAATGAGAAAACTAATCCAGAAAATCACATTGTCTGATTTTTTTAAGAATTTGTTTGATGACAATTACAGGCCGGCCTCATCTTTATAAGTGGCAGAACTTGCACAATTGGTGGCTGACTAATTACTTTTTTCCCCACTGTATATCATACATAATATACTATATATTACACATACCATACATCATACATCATCTTTTATGCACAATTGGTGGCTGACTAAATACTACTTTTCCCCACTGTATAGTATGTATGATATATAGTATGGTATATATACTAGATATTTAGCAGAATATAAGTCCTAAAATGGCCAGATCTAGTGTCACTTCTCATATACACATCACAATGCCTTGTAGTGGTTACACATGGGCAAGCCTCTTAGTTATACATTTTCCAAAAATATTAGATTGGACCCAAGATTTTTGGGGTTTGCACATATGAATGATGATTCTTCTCTTCTGCTTTGGACTGGTTTGATTTTTCTTCCCCTTTATGTCATTGGAGAAGTAATGGATTTCCTGTGTGTATTGTGCTATACAGATCAACCGATATGAACAGAGCTGCAGTGTAAAGTATAGAGGAGGAACAGACTAGAAAGCTCTAGTGAGACAGGAGCTGGAGTTTAGGACACCCCGGACTCCCTACTGACAATGCAGCTACGGTGGGGTCTCTGATCATTACAGTGACCTATTTATCAAAGCTTACATAGGATATCAGTATCATTATGAGTGTGAATTCAGCCGCATATACAGTGCCTTGCAAAAGTCTTCATACCCCTTGAACTTTTTCACATTTTGTAACAACCACAAACTTAAATGTATCTTATTGAGATTTTCAGTGATAACCAACACAAAGTAGCAGATAATTGTGAAGTGGAAGGAAAATGATACAAAGTTATCAAAGTGGTAATCTGATAAAAATCAGAAAAGTGCGACAAAATGTCAGGGGTATGGATACTTTTGCAAGCCACTGTATACCTATCTTTTATTCAGCCCTTACAGACCGCGACCACTACTGACAATGTCTGCAGCCGTATCTATGCCGCATCCCCTCTGCCTGATAGAGAATGTGAATGGGAACACCCTGGTGGTCAATAAGGAAGCCGAGAAAATCCTCCTGGAAATCTCCCAGCCGGTTGTGGTTATTGCAATCGTAGGGAAATACCGGACAGGAAAATCTTATCTGATGAACAAACTGGCCGGGAAAAGAAACGGTGAGTTATATACAATAGGATAGAACACGTGACCTGTACATGTGTGTGCGGATACATGTATGTAAAGAAGAACATACTTAATAAGGTTGATTGAGATGAAGGTCCTTCAAGTACAACCAATAAACCTGCAGGGCTGATACAGAGGAAGGCAAAACCCCAAGAGGTGAACTCCAATTACACCATATTAGGGTAACAATTCCTTCTCGACTTCAAATTTAGCAAGCATATATTTCCATATAATTCCTTATTTGGGCTTCTTAGTAAATATATTCATAATCCTCTTCACTAAAAACAGGATGTGATATTGTCATGTTCTCCGTACTCAAGGAATCGTTCTCTTTTTCTCGGAAATTCTCTCAACATTATGACTAAACTGTAAAGAGTTGGTTAAGATGAAAGAACTGTAAAATAACCATATTGCATTATAGTCTGGAGCTGCACTCACTATTACACGATAAGTAATGTATGTACACAGTGACTGTACCAGCAGAATAGTGAGCGCAGCTCTGGAGTATAATACAGGATAAGTAATGTAATGTATGTACACAGTGACTGTACCAGCAGAATAGTGAGCGCAGCTCTGGAGTATAACACAGGATATAACTCAGGATCAGTACAGGATAAGTAATGTAATGTATGTACACAGTGACTGCACCAGCAGAATAGTGAGTGCAGCTCTGGAGTATAATACAGGATGTAACTCAGGATCAGTACAGGATAAGTAATGTAATGTATGTACACAGTGACTGTACCAGCAGAATAGTGAGTGCAGCTCTGGAGTATAATACAGGATAAGTAATGTATGTACACAGTGACTGCACCAGCAGAATAGTGAGCGCAGCTCTGGAGTATAATACAGGATGTAACTCAGGATCAGTACAGGATAAGTAATGTAATGTATGTACACAGTGACTGTACCAGCAGAATAGTGAGTGCAGATCTGGAGTATAATACAGGATGTAACTCAGGATCAGTACAGGATAAGTAATGTAATGTATGTACACAGTGACTACACCAGCAGAATAGTGAGTGCTGCTCTGGAGTATAATACAGGATGTAACTCAGGATCAGTACAGGATAAGTAATGTAATGTATGTACACAGTGACTGTACCAGCAGAATAGTGAGTGCAGCTCTGGGGTATAATACAGGATAAGTAATGTAATGTATGTACACAGTGACTGTACCAGCAGAATAGTGAGCGCAGCTCTGGAGTATAATACAGGATATAACTCAGGATCAGTACAGGATAAGTAATGTAATGTATGTACACAGTGACTGCACCAGCAGAATAGTGAGCGCAGCTCTGGAGTATAATACAGGATAAGTAATGTAATGTATGTACACAGTGACTGTACCAGCAGAATAGTGAGTGCAGCTCTGGAGTATAATACAGGATGTAACTCAGGATCAGTACAGGATAAGTAATGTAATGTATGTACACAGTGACTACACCAGCAGAATACTGAACGCAGCTCTGGAGTATAATACAGGATGTAACTCAGGATCAGTACAGGATAAGTAATGTAATGTATGTACACAGTGACTGTACCAGCAGAATAGTGAGCGCAGCGCTGGAGTATAATACAGGATGTAACTCAGGATCAGTACAGGATAAGTAATGTAATGTATGTACACAGTGACCATCAGCAGAATAGTGAGTGCAGCTCTGGAGTATAATACAGGATGTAACTCAGGATCAGTACAGGATAAGTAATGTAATGTATGTACACAGTGACTGCACCAGCAGAATAGTGAGCGCAGCTCTGGAGTATAATACAGGATAAGTAATGTAATGTATTTACACAGTGATTGTACCAGCAGAATAGTGAGCGCAGCTCTGGAGTATAATACAGGATGTAACTCAGGATCAGTACAGGATAAGTAATGTAATGTATGTACACAGTGACTGTACCAGCAGAATAGTGAGCGCAGCTCTGGAGTATAATACAGGATGTAACTCAGGATCAGTACAGGATAAGTAATGTAATGTATGTACACAGTGACTGCACCAGCAGAATAGTGAGCGCAGCTCAGGAGTATAATACAGGATAAGTAATGTAATGTATGTACACAGTGACTGTACCAGCAGAATAGTGATCGCAGCTCTGGAGTATAATACAGGATATAACTCAGGATCAGTACAGGATAAGTAATGTAATGTATGTACACAGTGACTACACCAGCAGAATAATGAACGCAGCTCTGGAGTATAATACAGGATGTAACTCAGGATCAGTACAGGATAAGTAATGTAATGTATGTACACAGTGACTGTACCAGCAGAATAGTGAGCGCAGCTCTGGAGTATAATACAGGATGTAACTCAGGATCAGTACAGGATAAGTAATGTAATGTATGTACACAGTGACTGCACCAGCAGAATAGTGAGCGCAGCTCTGGAGTATAATACAGGATGTAACTCAGGATCAGTACAGGATAAGTAATGTAATGTATGTACACAGTGACTGTACCAGCAGAATAGTGAGCGCAGCTCTGGAGTATAATACAGGATGTAACTCAGGATCAGTACAGGATAAGTAATGTAATGTATGTACACAGTGGCTGTACCAGCAGAATAGTGAGCGCAGCTCTGGAGTATAATACAGGATAAGTAATGTAATGTGTGTACACAGTGACTGTACCAGCAGAATAGTGAGTGCAGCTCTGGAGTATAATACAGGATGTAACTCAGGATCAGTACAGGATAAGTAATGTAATGTAACTCAGATATTTGGTAACATAGTTGATAAGGTTATAAAGACGCAGGTCCATCAGGTCCCGCCTATAATGTTACAACGTTGAACCAAAGAAAGGCAAAATCCTGATGAGATGAATAACAATAACAACATATTAGTGGAAAAATTCCTTCCTAACTCCAGATTTGGTAATTTGAATAAATTACGTCAACTTTTTGGGTTATTTGAAAAAAAAACAAAAAAAAACTTGTAAATAAAAACTGTAAAACTGAGTTCAAAGGTGAGAAAGTGATTCTTGAGATTATTTAGTGACAGAATGTGGAGTGTGATGTATTTCTAGAACATGAGATTGTTCTGATGACTTTACATGATCTCGATGAATCTCGAGGCTCCAGATTTCTCTTATTTGGTATTTTCTTATCAATCTTTCCAGGTTTTGCTCTGGGATCCAGCATTCAGTCAAAGACCAAAGGGATCTGGATGTGGTGTGTTCATAACCCTAGGAATCCAGAACAAACACTAATTCTTCTGGATACAGAGGGACTGGGCGATGTGGAAAAGGTGGGTGAAAGCGACTGTACAACTACAATCCCTCCACAACTACAATCCCTCCACTGTCCGGGAAGACTTTCTGGCTTGCAGTGGTCATTACAATTCAACCCAAAGATGTATTACAGGGTTAAAGCCCAGGTCTGTGTAGTCACTTGAGCTCCTCTAAGTAGGTGCTTTACATCATGGTAGGAGGTAACATCTTCACAACATCCGGCTATCCCAAATTCATCTAGCATCAGACTGCAAGTAAGTGGAAGGTGGTTCATCACTATGGAGAACATGGCTATACTGCTTGGGAGTCCACAGGTCGGGGATTCAGGTGCTTTATCCTACTCCAGCTGACACTTGGCATTGTGCATGATGATGGCAGACTTGCTGCTCCCCATGGAAACTTTCATTTCATGGGCAATTTATCATCTCCACTCACTTCAGCCCGCGGGTTCTTGACGCTTCTAAGTCACCATGATAGAACTTACTAGTGCAGTAGACCTGGGGATCACTCTGGGGCAGGAGGCTCGCTGGTATCTCAGGTCTTTCTGGTCATGGCTTTCTCTCTGTCTGAGGTCAGGGTTATCTTCTGGTCAAGGTGACACCTTCTTATTCCCATAAATCGAGAGTGGTACACATGCAGAGTTAAGGGAGTCTTTCCACCAGGACACAGCCTAGTAGATGACTGCAACCTAAAGGATGTTGGAGTGGTCTTTGTGTTAGGTGTAGATAAGACAGGAGGCTTTATGGAAGTCAAACAGGCTCAGTTTGCGGCACTTTTTATTTAAGTTTTCAAGATGGTGGGTACAACATCCAAGCACAAAATGGGGGCACAGTCTTTTAGTAAGAAACTAAATCCAGCACTGGATGTAGAGTGGATTTTTTTCCTCTCTTCCCTGATTCTGTACAAGTCATGGAACTGTAGCTCTGCACCTAATACAGACGTGGACAAAATTGTTGGTCCCCCTCATTTAATGAAAGAAAAACCCACAATAGTCACAGCAATAACTTGAATCTGACAAAACTGGAATTTGCCAAACTACATGTTGACAAGCCACAAAGCTTCTGGGAGAATGTCCTATGGACAGATGAGACAAAAATCGAAATTTTTGGCAAGGCACATCAGCACTGTGTTCACAGACGGAAAAATGAAGCCTATCTTGAAAAGAACACTGTCCCTACTGTGAAACATGGAGGAGGCTCTGTTATGTTCTGGGGCTGCTTTGCTGCATCTGGCACAGGGTGTCTTGAATCTGTGCAGGGTACAATGAAATCTCAAGACTATCAAGGGATTCTAGAGAGAAATGTGCTGCCCAGTGTCAGAAAGCTTGGTCTCAGTCGCAGGTCATGGGTCTTGCAACAGGATAATGACCCAAAACACAGCTAAAAACCCCCAAGAATGGCTAAGAGGAAAACATTGGACTATTCTGAAGTGGCCTTCTATGAGCCCTGACCTAAATCCTATTGAGCATCTTTGGAAGGAGCTGAAACATGCCGTCTGGAAAAGGCACCCTTCACACCCGAGACAACTGGAGCAGTTTGCTCATGAGGAGTCGGCCAAAATCCCTGCTGAGAGGTGCAGAAGTCTCATTGACAGTTACAGGAATCGTCTGATTGCAGGGATTGCCTCAAAAGGTTGTGCAACTAAATATTAAGTTAAGGGAACCCTCATTTCTGTCCAGGCCTATTTCATGAGTTTTCTGTTTTTTAAAAATTCTGTTGAAGCCTGGTTGGAAAGCAATGTCTGACTTTCATGTATTCATTTTCATAGAATTTTTATATATTATTACTTTTGTCAGATTGAAGTTATTTCTGTGACCATTGTGGGGTTTTCTTTCATTAAACGAGGGAGGGGACCAACAATTTTGTCCACATGTGTATGTGGCTTCTCAGTCCTGTGGCCTAGTACTGGTGTCATCAAATGGTAGTCAGGGTACTGAGTCTCTGGGATGAGTCTGACCACTTAGCAGTGGTCATATCGTCCCCATAATGGGTTATGGTTTCTCTTTTAGGGGTTCTCACTTAGGCCCGATGGTGTGTTTTAGCCTATCAGGATTCTCTGTCACAGGCCAGTTAGAGCTCCAGCTCTAAGGCTCCAGGTACACAACCATTTTTTAATGGATAGCACTCACATGGCATTAAAATTTCCAATGGGCTCTTGTACAAGTTCATGTTCTTTTATGGATCGGTGTATGTGTTCCTTTGCACGTGCTATATGATTGCGTTTTCACAGACCCGAGCCGCCAATTGAAGTGAAAAAAACAGATGGCACAAAGAAGTCATCCAAGTGCCATCCATTAGTCACTGATCTATTGTCAAGAGACAGAATTGAAATATTTCTAATGGATCTGTGAGAAACAGTTGCAAAATGGAAGCAAAACTGAGAATAAGAACAGACATGGAATGGAAAGGGATACAAAACTGAAATAAAAAATGGATACTCAGATCAGATCCAAAACTGAAAGGCTCATGTGCCTAAGACTCAGCTTCTACTAGGACTTGGACTAAACTAAGGGGATGGACCTAGCTAGTCATTCATTAAGCTCCTCCTCTTTTCTGGAACATACTGTGTAATGTCACACCCACATATAGACTGTAATGTAGTGCAAAGCAAAATGACATCTCCTTCTTAAGTATTCAATTCTAACAAAGTACAAAACAGCAGAAAATACTATAAAACCCGGTAAAATCAGTATTGACCAGATATATATCAGTAACTATTTCATCCACAATCGTGTTCCTGGGGCAGATCTAGCAGGTCAGGTGGTATACCATGTGACTGAGCTCTTCAGTAAGACCCACACAACTACTAATGTCTGTCTATGAGATGGCATGGCTGTGTGCTTGATTTTCTGCATTTGTTTGCAAGGGGGTATGACTGGAATATCTTGACATTAACTAAGAGGGGGTGCATATGCTTTTTATACATATAGTCTATAACAATTAATGTAATTAATTACATCTATTTTTTGAAAAACAAATTTTAGATCATAACCACCTTTCCTGTCTTCTGCTCACCTTCTCTCCATCCCTCCTGTCTTCTGCTCAGCTTCTCCCCACCCCTCCTGTCTTCTGCTCACCTTCTCTCCATCCCTCCTGTCTTCTGCTCAGCTTCTCCCTACCCCTCCTGTCTTCTTCTCACCTCCTTCCCCACCCCTCCTGTCTTCTGCTCAGCTTCTCCCTACCCCTCCTGTCTTCTTCTCACCTTCTCCCCACCCCTCCTGTCTTCTGCTCACCTCCTCCTCCACCCCTCCTGTCTTCTGCTCACCTCCTCCTCCACCCCTCCTGTCTTCTTCTCACCTCCTTCCCCATCCCTCCTGTCTTCTGCTCACCTTCTCCCCACCCCCTCCTGTCTTCTTCTCACCTCCTTCCCCACCCCTCCTGTCTTCTTCTCACCTCCTTCCCCACCCCTCCTGTCTTCTGCTCACCTTCTCCCCATCCCTACTGTCTTCTGCTCACCTTCTCCCCACCCCTCCTGTCTTCTTCTCACCTCCTTCCCTACCCCTCCTGTCTTCTGCTCACCTTCTACCCATCCCTACTGTCTTCTGCTCACCTTCTCCCCACCCCTCCTGTCTTCTTCTCACCTCCTTCCCCACCCCTCCTGACTTCTGCTCACCTCCTTCCCCACCCCTCCTGTCTTCTGCTCACCTCCTTCCCCACCCCTCCTGACTTCTGCTCACCTCCTTCCCCACCCCTCCTGTCTTCTGCTCACCTTCTCCCCATCCCTACTGTCTTCTGCTCACCTTCTCCCCACCCCTCCTGTCTTCTTCTCACCTCCTTCCCCACCCCTCCTGACTTCTGCTCGCCTTCTCCCCATCCCTTCTGTCTTCTGCTCAGCTTCTCCCTACCCCTCCTGTCTTATTCTCACCTCCTTCCCCACCCCTCTTGACTTCTGCTCAGCTTCTCCCTACCCCTCCTGTCTTCTGCTCACCTCCTTCACTATTTATTCAGTAATATAGTGAAATAATTTTCTTTTCTTGTTCTGCAGGGAGACTGTAAGAATGACGCCTGGATCTTTTCCTTGGCCGTTCTGTTGAGCAGCGCCTTTGTGTTTAATAGCCTGGGGACCATTGACCAGCAATCGATGGAGCAGCTACAGTATCCTTAATGTACATTGTACGGACAGATTTTATTTCCTTTAACTCCTTAAATATTGTCATCTTCAGGGTTATATTTTTTTTTATTCCCACATTTTGAAAGCTTAAACTTTTTACAGTTTTCCATTGTTGTAACTGTATGAGGGCTTGTAGTTCCTCTTTCCTGCTTGCAGTTTCACAAACCTTTTCATGAAAACATGAAACAGTAAACAGTAGACAAGAAAGGGGAGGAGCTGTAATATATCTCCCTGTTTGTGAAAGGGGAGGAGCTGTAATATCGCTTCCTGTTTGTGAAAGGGGAGGAGCTGTAATATCTCTCCCTGTTTGTGAAAGGGGAGGAGCTGTAATATCGCTTCCTGTTTGTGAAAGGGGAGGAGCTGTAATAGCTCTCCCTGTTTGTGAAAGGGGAGGAGCTGTAATATCGCTTCCTGTTTGTGAAAGGGGAGGAGCTGTAATAGCTCTCCCTGTTTGTGAAAGGGGAGGAGCTGTAATATCTCTCCCTGTTTGTGAAAGGGTGGGAGCTGTAATATCGCTCCCTGTTTGTGAAAGGGGAGGAGCTGTAATATCTCTCCCTGTTTGTGAAAAGGGTGGAGCTGTAATATCTCTCCCTGTTTGTGAAAGGGGAGGAGCTGTAATATCTCTCCCTGTTTGTGGAAGGGGAGGAGCTGTAATATCTCTCCATGTTTGTGAAAGGGGAGGGCGAGCAGGAAGTTCAGGACAACTCTAATGACACATGATGACAGGATGGGCGCACCTACTCAGCAGGAACAGAGAGAAAATAATTATATGTGGAAACTAGGAGAGTGAGATAAGTGGCCCCTAATATTCAGGTCATACCAATATTTATGGCAGTATTGTATCTGATGACATCACTGCTCTGTTTTTTATCTAGTTTTGGTAAAATATAATTAATCAAAAATGTTGCAGAGTTTTAAAGATTTTCTCTAGGCATCTAAGTGGTGACAGCCGGTTGTCTTTGATCAGCTGTCAGTGGATACGACCATGAATGCAGAATATTTCCATTGTCTGACACTTGTCTTAAACCCAGCCATGATGTCCTACTTTATGTGTGAGAACATGATATGGCCACAATAAGGAAATCATGTCTTGGTTTCTGACAAGTTTCAGATCATGGAAAGTTCCTGCATTCATGGTCGTATCCATTGGAACTGATCAAGACAACAGACTAGGTCACCCCTAGAACATCTACACTCCAAGCTGAACAATCTCAAAAGTAATGTCCCATCTTTGTACTCTAATCCAATCATTCCCTTAGATCATGTCACATGTGATGTCAATTCAATGCAAGAAATATTGGACCCAAAGAGCTTCCAGGTATCCTCCAACACTCTCATAACTATATCAGGTTATGTTTGGTTCCCAGAAGCAACACTTTATGTTTCACAGTTGCTTGTGGTCTTCTCAGTATACTGTAGGTGGTCGTAGACGTCAGCTGTCCACCCCTTCCTGTTCTGTCACCGTCTGGATGAGACCGGCCATCTTTACAGGATTGCTCTGCTGCGAACAGTAGACCATACCTCAGAATATTGTAGCCGTCCACTGGTGGGTTACCGGAATGATCATCTGGTTGGGTTGTTGGTGATTTCATCCCTTTGGTAACATCGGGTGAATTACAAAACTTTTTACAAGTTGTGAAAATGTGAAAAAAGAAGTAGAGATCTATTATCTCTCTATGCCAGAAAAATGGCGTTGACAAGTCCAAAAACTCAATTGGCTCCAAAAATTTTGGAAGTTTCTGGACTAAATGATCAGTGAAATTGACACCAGATATAAGCCGGTGTAGACCTCAGTATAGGTGTACAGACTGCTGGAGAATACGCCTGCCTCTCATCGGACATTAAGTGTATCCTCTAGGGGTTCTCAAGACCAGAGTCGTATATGCCAGTCTTGATAAATCTATCACCGACATTCACCTTTTCCTGAACAATCTCCTAGTTATGTATCTGAACTAACAAAACTGATAAAGCTGAAATCATCTTCTGGGCTAAAAGACGAGACAGATGAATATAAGAGGTTTTTCCCGTCCTTCACCTGGTGTGTCCGAGACTTCTGTCTAGAACTTGAGAAGGACGGAAAAGCTATAACAGAAGACGAGTATCTGATGTCATCTCTGGAGATGAAGAAAGGTAAAATCTCTCCATTATGTAGTGTTAGCTACTTATTAGCTATTTTTAATATTTTTGTAAACTGTAGACTTTTATATCCTTCCCCAAGTTTTTCTTTGATGGACAAGGTCGAGGTAATGCATCTGAACAAGCAATGAAACTGCGGGTTGTGTCACATGATTTCCTTTATGGGGTTAGAAAAGTTGTTCTGATGAAGCCTTTAGTAACCCTTTCTATAGTAGAGGCTTCTCTAGGGCAATTTTTTTTTATTCCTTTAGCTACTCAAATATTTAAAGAGGACCTTTCATGTCCTCTAAGATAAGGCGCATTTTCAGTTTTGCAGGTATCTTCCCCAGTTCCAGAGATATTGGTCAGAGGGGCCTGAGGTCATCGCTGGACAGTGAGGAACGTCCCCTTCACAGTGCAAGACTATAGAAGTGTACCATCAGGGGGTCATTCCGATTACCCTCTGACAGGGCAGTCATATCAGTAGCCAAAATCATGTCCTCATATCTCTGCAAATCTGACTGAATGGCGGTATATAACATGCTCTAGAAAGATCCTCTTTAAAATGTAGCTTAAATTTACCCCTCACAACCCTTCATGCTCTAACATAGTTGAAATGAAAGATTCACATAATGGAGTGGGGAAAAAAGCATTCTTCACAGCTGCTGGGCCCCAGTTTAAAATATCTATTGGAGCTCCCATTTCTCATGGGCTGTCTATAATACCGATGTCTTCCTATGTTGTAGAGGCCTTTGGGCCCCCTGAGGCTCTTGTACCTGATAACAATTGCCACCCCTATAGCTGCGCCCCTGGCAGTGTGTGCAGCCGCCAACAAATAGAAAGCCACATTCAGAAAGTTTCACAGACTTGTTGATGGTCTCCTAAAACAGGTCATTTATGTCTTCTAGGTATTGGCAAAAAAACCCAGGATTATAATCTACCCCGGGAGTGTATTCTACATTTTTTCCACTCGCACAAATGTTTCGTGTTTGACCGGCCAGCGTCAAAGAAAAAACTTCAGATTCTGGAACAACTAGACGAGAGTCAACTGGAAGAGGAATTTGTTGAACAGGCGGCAAAATTCTATCGATACATGATCATGAACAGTCGGGTAAAAACACTTGATGGAGGAATCGAAGTAACTGGGAGAAGTGAGTAACACAGTGTGGGATAAATAAGTATTCACACCCGCCATTGTATTGGTTAAATACCTTAGATTCCTGAATTTTGGTATCTAGAACATACAACTAATACTAAGTACGGCAGCGTACAGTCATGGAGGATGGACCATTTCATCTGTCCTGGTTTTACAAGAGTAAGACCTTATTCACACTTCAGTGTCTTCCATCAATAATTGTAAGACAAAATCTGGAGTGGAGACCACAGAAAGATAAGATACCAGGGAAAGAATTGCACCTGTTCTGTGTTTTTGCTGTTCTGGTTTTCCGTCCTGCTCTTGGTTTGACTTCTTGCACATGACCATATACAGTGTACGGGTCAGTGAAAACGGAACGGATGGCAAATGGATTGGTATCCGTGCACCGTCAGAGATTTACACTGACCCATATACTTGAATGAATGGACTTGCCCAATATTTTGAGAATCCTTTCCATGGCCTGGACACACATTGGATGTGTATATAGAGCCATAGAAATGACCTGTAATTGTGTATAATATATAACAACAAACTATGGTCATGTGCATGGGGACATTTTTTACATGCCCCCCCTTCCCAAAATACCAGTATTGCTTGTGGTTTTGGGATTTTTTTTTTTTTTTTGCGGGGGGGGTCATTTTTTCTGGTGTTTTTCTGGTTAAAATATAAGACCCATAGCATGCTGAATTTTGAATAAAAAAAAATTATGAGAACACAAAATGAGAAAAAAAAATTCCAGGAAATTAAAAAAAAATAATAATAATAATAATGGTAAGACAAAGACAATAAAGCAATGTATGTGGGGTCTAAATGTGTCCTGATCATTATATAACCTCACCCTGCAGAATTTATTAATAAAGAAAGGGTAACCTAGCACAGCACCCAATTACATTTTTGGCTTTGGGGGGGATCTTTTATTTTTGTTTTTACACCGTGGTCATACAATGCTATATAGTGGAATTTTCTTTGTATGTCTCAGTGTTGGCCGTTCTCACCACCTCATATGTACAAGCAATCCAGAGCGGATCAGTTCCCTGCATGGAGAATGCAGTTCTGGCTATGGCGGAGATTGAAAACACGGGAGCTTTGCAAGACGCCCTGTCCAAATATCAATGTGTGATGGACAAACATGTCGTGAAGTTCCCCACGGAGACACAACAGGAATTCCTGACCATGCACATGGAATGTGAGAGAGAAGCCATTCAGGTCTTCATGGGACGATCACTCAACGATAAGGATCAGAAATATCAGAAAAAACTGAAGGTCAGTCACTAGAGAAAGATCTCACCACCCCCAAAAGAAAACTGCCCCAGTGCTGAAAACCGGCGACTGCGATGGCCATGAAAATCAGTTTTCCCTGGTTTGTGAATTGACAAATATCAATAATCTCACTTTGTTTATTTTCAACATTTTTGATAAGTTTGGTATTACCTTTGACCTTCTCCTTGCTTCGCCGATGAGAACAGTTGAGTCTCCGTTTTCCCATGTTCTAATGGCCAATTATTAGTATATGACTATACCAGGGATAATCCATGCCCAATCTAGGTCAGGATCAAGCAAGGAACTATAAGCCCATTGGCTAAAACCCATAGGGGCTGCTAGGACATTAGAGGGCCGGCCCGGGCTGGCCCACTGCATTTTTTTTTTTATTGTCACAACATTATGTCCTGACACAGAACAACTTTAGGACGCCACATCCTGGCGCTGTTCAGCTTTAGGACATAATATGCGGTTCTCTCTGGAGGTCAAAGTGGAGGAGACCATTGACAGGAGTGGAAATGGGTAATTGAAAATCAGCTGTTACCTGCTGGAGTAATCCACTAGGTATTGAGCTAAAGTACCTCTGTGGGGGCCAGTATAGTGTGTGTGGGGGCACTATATTGTATATTGTAACAAGACACTTACTGTATAGGGGCCTGTTTGGGAGCCTCTAATGAGGGATCTTACTGTCTGGGGGTCTGTATCTGGGGCACTTACTGAATGGAGGCTGTAACAAGGACACTTGCTATATGGGGGCCTGTAGCAGGTGCCCTTACTGTTTATGGGCCTATAATGGGGACAGTATATTTTATGGGGGGCAATAAAGGAGCAATATACCATGTGGGGAGTTAGTAAAGGGGGTGTTATACCAAACGGGGCCAGTAAAGGGGGCCTTATACCTTGTGGGGCCCATAAAAGGGGCATTATATTGTGTGGAGGCCTATAATGGGAGTGTTATACTGTGTAGGGCGGGGGAGGGGGGCAGTCAAAAGCTTGCTATGGGGCCCAGTCTTTCCTAGTAACACCCCTAGTCAAAATTACCCTTTTATCATAGCAAAGTTAAACTTTGCTATGTATGTACATAGCCCAGCATACTGATGGTTTTCAGGATGATTATTGAGTATTTGAAATAAAAAATTCATTTTTTTTAGGAATTAATAGATAATAAAATGAACAAATATTCTACAAAGAATGAAAACGCTTCAAGAGATTTTTGCAGGAAACTTCTCCAAGATCTGAGTGCGACTATGGAGAGTAACATATTGGCGGGCACATATTCCGTACCTGGAGGACACAAACTGTATTTAATAGAGAAACTTAATGTTATGGAAGCCTATAACAGAAAACCCGGGAAAGGTATAAAGGTGAGTCTCACAGGATGCTGGAGGCAAAACAAGGACATTGGGAAAAATCCATTACAGGGCGACCGTCCTCAACACCTAAAACTGTCTGTCTTTCATCTGGTCTTGTAGATGATTATCCAGCACTGTAAAGCTGACCATACACATTGGATTTTCATGGGCCAAAATGGTCTGATTTTGGCCAATGAATGGCTCATCGACTGCCATGTAGATGCCGCAAACATTCATCCCACCAACATCAGACTTGATTTTCCCAAATAGAGATTGATCATGTTGGATATTCTTGCAAAAAATTCCAGTGTTTGGCATTAGAGATAAGAGAATTTTTCAAAAATTCGATTCGGCAGCTTCACAGAATTTTCCGATACGATTCGATCCAAATTAATTTGTGACAAATCACATTAAAAAACAGCTATTTCTTGGCTGCAGAGAGCCTGTGTAGTGGTGTAGAACACTGTGACTTGCAGTGGTTTTTAGTGATGTCCCACTAGGGGACCTCAACCAGCGATGCACTAATCGCTGGTTCAACACTATAGACTGCAATACTCGTGCATTGCAGTCTATAGAGGAAGTCAGCCTATGCAAACATATAGACTGACTTACTCACTTCTGGGCAGGATCAACCAGGTAATGGGGGCTACTAGCATCCCGGGGTCATTTTGGCACCTGCCGATCTCGCCGCGGGGGGCTGTGCTCCTGTGCTCCGTCCGAGGGTTATGGACTAGGGTGTTAGCTGTCAGTTACAGCTAACACCCGCTCCTGATGCCGTGGGCGGTCGTGAAGGGGTTAAAGGGTTGTGACATCACAGGGCTGGCTGCTGATTGGCTGCACGCATTGCATTGTGGGTGATCCCACGTTCCCAGAGTTCTTTGCCCCATGTCCTAATGTACAGCAGCCATTTTATGAAAGAATGTGATTCGTTATGAAGCGTGAGGATTCGATGCGAATCGGATATTTCCTGAAATTCAGAACGATTTCCACTTTGTCAGCTTCAATTCGCTCATCTCTATTTGGCATGATCCATTCTTTTTTGGTCCATCATCAGACAACTTGCACAGACTCACTGGACTCTTTTTTTAGGAACTTCACTGCCCCCTGATCAGCCAGTTTAGCTGTTAATGTTGATAGATCTTTCACACAGACGATCCCATCATTGGCCACATAATGACTATGTGAATGTCTGTCTGGACTAATTTTCACATTTATCTGGTTTCTCGGAGTAACTAAAAATTTGTAACCAGTTTCCCTTTTTACAATGGCAGGCTCTTGAAGTGATGCAGGAGTATATCTGTGAGAAGAAGGACATCGAAGCCGCCATCATTCAAGCAGATGAGACCCTGACGGAGAAAGAGAGACAGCTGGCAGGTGAGGGATGGGGCGACATTCTGATACCTAAATAACTTACACAAATGTCCTGGCCATTGATGTAATATTTGACCAACTGATGATTGATAAAGAGAAGGCATCATATAAAACGTGTACACAATGAGATACAATTATACAATAATATGGTCTATGGGTATGTGAAAAGGAAGATTGAGTTTAGTAACTTCATTTCTAGTCTATTACATTTATTTTACCATGTTATTGTGATATAGACACAGAGATACATCTCACACCACAGGAATAATGCAGCTGATCTGTGCGGGGTCTGGGTGTTGGATCCGCGCAGATCACATAATGATGACCTATCCTGTGCATAGGTCATCTATAGCAAAACTCAATTTGGGGCTGGACACCCCCTTTAATGCTGGCGCTGACTCTTTGTAGCTGATATATATTCAGTACTGACACTTTTTCCTTTAGAGGAACGAGCTCAAGCCGAAAATGCAGAAAGAGAGAAGAAAATTATGGAGGAAAATAACAGAAATCTGCAACAACGAATTCAAGATCAGGAGAGAAGTTTTGAGCAACATAAAGAAATGCTGATGGACAAGATGGAACAAGAGAGGAAGATGATGATCGAGCAAAATGAGCGGGTGATAGCTGAGAAGCTTAAGGTATTGGAGGGCTCATTTCTGATTTGGGTTTTGCACGTTACGCTGCCCATAGGTATTAGATGGGAGTTGTTGGGGGGTGATTCATATAAACCCTATGAATAAAGAATACGTAAAGAGATTCTGTCACCAGGTTTATTCTGTCCTGAGCACAGTACAAAGTAGTGACCGGCGTCCCGATTCCAGCGCTGTGTTATGTACTTGGCCATATCCAGTAGTTTCCATAGAATGCCCGAGCTGCCGCCTCCCCCTGACCTGAGCAGATTGACAGATTTTTCCCTATACTGTGTATAATGAGAATTCTGTCAATCAGAGGCGGAGAGAGGAGAGGCTGCTGTAGTTCTACTGAGCACTTATTTTGATACATTTTCTCCATTTTGTATTATTCTTTGCTTTGTGTCTATTTTAGGAGCAGGAAATGATGATGAACTCCGGGTTTAAAGACAAAGTCTCCGCCCTGGAACAACAAATTAATAATTTACGATATCAGAATTCACAGCCGAGTCCAGGGTGTATTATACTGTAATGTCAACTTGTTTTTATTGAGAAATATCGATACAGTAAAGTTCTGCTAATCTGGAAACTGCTGGTCTGGAGTTCCTGGTTATTTAGTATTAGAGAAGAAGTGGATGGGAAATCAGTGGATGATGTGACTGTTCCTAAAACAAAAACTGTGGCCCTCTATACAGTATAATGTGCCATAGTGGCCCCCCACACACTGTAATGTTCCATTGTGGCCCCCATACAGTACAATGTCCCATATCGGCCCCTTTACATAGTATAATGTCCCACAGTAGCATCTCCACACACTATAATGTGCCATAGTGGCCCCTCCACACATTATAATGTTCTATAGTGCCCCTTCCATACTATATAATGTCCCCTAGGGGCTTCTCCACACAGTATAATGTTCCATTGTGGCCCCGTATAGTATAATGTCCCATATCGGCTCCTCCACATAGTATAATGTCCCATATCGGCTCCTCCACACAGTATAATGTCCTATAGTGACCACCATACAGTATAAAGTTCCATATTAGCACATACACAGGGCTGACCAAACTGGTTCTCAATACAAATTTTCCAAACATTTTGGGTTTGGTCCCCTCAGACCCCAAAGTATAATAAGTGGAGGTCCAGGGGTATAGAGTAAACATAACAAACAGTCACACTCATCTCCTCTGGGCTCCGGCACTTCCTCTTCAGACTTCTGAATGATGTCAGGGACTGCTGAGACCTGTGATATGGTCGGTTTGTTATCAGTCACAGTTATACTGTAGACCCGTGATGGCGAACCTATGGCACGCGTGCCAGAGAGGGCACGCAGAGCCCTCTCAGCTGGCATGCGCGCCATCGCCATGATCGCTCACTAACGGGGAATCCGGTACAGGATTCCCTATTAGTGAGCGATCGCGTCTTTTGGCTGAGCTGTCAGTGTAGGCCGCGGTCCGGACCGCGGCCTACACTGACTGCTGAGCGTAACCTCTGTCCCGACGCAGGCGTGATGACGTCATTCATCAGCGCACGCGAGCGGGAGGAGGAGGAGGATGTTCTTCGTGGGACTGCAGCTCTTCATGGGACTAGGTAAGTAATATAAACTACTGTGTAGGGGCCTACTGTGAAGCATATGCTGCTGTGTGGGGCCCCACTGTGAAGCATATGCTACTGTGTGGGGCCCCACTGTGGAGCATATATTACTGTGTGGGGCCCCACTGTGAAGCATAAACTATATGTGTGGGGCCCCACTGTGAAGCTTATACTACTGTGTGGGGCCCAACTGTAAAGCTTATACTACTGTGTGGGGCTCAACTGTAAAGCATATGCTACTGTGTGGGGGCCCCACTGTGAAGCATATACTACTGTGTGGGGCCCCACTGTGAAGCATATAATACTGTCTGGGGGCCATTCTGGAGCATATAGTACTATCTGGGGGCCACTTCAGATCGAATTGTACTATGTGGGGGCCCTTCACTATTTATATCACACAGTATCTGTTTTATAGCAGACATGTGATATTATTACAGGCTGTAATAACATTGCACGGTCACTATAAAACAGATCCTGGTTAATTTAAGGTTAAATTGCCGTGTTGGCACTTTGCGATAAATTAGTGGGTTTTGGGTTGCAGTTTGGGCACTCGGTCTCTAAAAGGTTCGCCATCACTGCTGTAGACAAACACAATCTAATTAAGCCAAGAACACAGAAACACACAAGGTTCACATCACAGTAAGTGAATATCCATAATGTAGGGGGAATAAGAAGGTGACTTTCAGGAGATAAGCTGCATAAGGTGAAGGTTTCAGTGAAGTAGATGAGATTGGAAGGTTTTCCAGGTGCTATGCCCACTGAATAAAGGCACACAAGGTCTGGTTACTGACAATTCTATTTAGTATATTTTTATCACATTTGTTCTTATTAATTTTTAGTAAGGTTTACAGGATTGTTAATACATA